>JAWWEQ010024106.1:0-27141 GCA_035583055.1 Torymus tubicola | reverse complement strand
AAAAAATCCGATAATATTGATAAAATTACATCACTAAATTCAGAATTTTGATTAATTTTTAGCTCAAAAACGAAGCCTCACAAACAACCGTAATCCTGATGCGTCATATATAAAATCACGGTTACATACCATTACACACATATTAATAGCCAGACTTTACACCTCGCTAAAGCTAAAATTTCATTCAAATCATATCATTACAAAGTCACCTCACGTACAGTCTCTACCATTACCTTGGCATTCACACAGTCGGTCATATCTACAACGTCAATTGCGCAATACTAAAACGGTCCACCCTATATATATACAACAGCCGTCTAAACTCCCGCGCATTTTAACAAATCGTAACATTCCATATATATATCCACAATCTCTCTCTTTCTTGCTCTTCTCAAGTATAGCAGCCAACAACAGCTCTCCTGGCACCCGAGAGAGTCTCTCACGCGGCGGCGACTTCTTCTTTGCCCCCTCTTGCCCATTGTCCAGTCGAAAAGAGGTAGGGGGGAGGAGACACGGTCTTAGTGCCAATTTATGTAATCCACGCGGCTAAGTGGCTCATTGTTCGCGTATGCTTACTGCTTCTGCGCGCGCTCTTGTTTAATGCATGTTATGCGCGCGCCTCGCGCAGAGGGACATGGTTCAGTGTTGTGTATATGTATATATATATATATATGTGTGTGCGTATGCGACGTGTTGCCGGCAGCGATGTCTCGCGTTGTCTGCATAGTGAGGAGGAGATTTTGCGAAGAGTGTATATACGGGGAAGGAAGATGGTTATAGATGGATATATGTGGTGGGGTTTAATGGTCATGGTTGATGGAAATTTGTTAAATTTTGTTTATAGGAAAAGGCCGTTTTGCATAGACTTTGTGTTATAGTATATGCTAGCGAGCGTAGTCCTTTCGCATAGGGAATATCGGCTGAACTGAAAAAACTTTGCCATGTAAAACGTCCTCAACCTAAGACAAAGGGCGTCCTTTCGATTCGGCGTGTCTGTTGTGTCGGTGAGAGACAGATGTTCCAAAAAGGAATGAGAATGCTCCCTTATCGGCACAACAGACGTATACGTAACCTCAAGACGACCTCTGTTCGTCCCGTGGCACGTCTTACGTGTCGGAGTAATTTTTTTAGTGTATGCAGAGCGTGATATACCGTGATCCTACATAAAAAAGAGATGGACTTGAGATTGTCATCTCTAATGATTGCGATTGGTCGATTTGAAATGAACATGTAAAATTTGATTGGTTCACGATAGGGCGCGCGCAGCGCGCACTAACACTGCTAGTTTTGTAAAAAGTAGAAAATAATTGTGTACATAGAGTGACCATCAAGGAAAAAACATTTGGTAACGGGACAGTTCCAGTATTGGAATTCCCTGATGTCAAAAAGTCTCAGTGTCTTGTAGATATCATGTTTCGCACTTATTCAGTACCGTATTAGAGAGACCCGCACCTCGACTTAGATGTACAGGACCTTCGAGTTTTTCGGATATACCGTAACTCAGCATTGGAACTGTGAGAGTTCCAAACTCGAGTTCGTTGTAGTCGAGGAGGAGTGGGGTACGAAGCGCGCGCGGTGATTGGCTGCCGAGCGAGCGCGCACAAAAGAGGGAATCTCGCTAAGTTGAGTTCCGATATATCCGAGAATCTCGAAGTATCAGCATGCATATTTTGAGTTCAATCACGCTACGGTTTGTATTTAGTGGACTCCGGCTTTCTAGGAGTTGTAATTATTCCAAATTTTTTCCGTGCGTATATGTAAAATAAATCTGCGTCAAGGGTTCTTTTCTGAATTTTTCAAACTAATTCGGGTAACCATGTTCAAGCAGAAATTGCGACTGTATTAAACCATTTCGTACAAAAAGTATAATATATCCGTTCACATCAAGGATTTATCAAATGTATCCTTTAATAACTCTTAGATAATCGTCCTTACTATATTGTTAAAATTCTTACACAAAAACCTCCCAATCTCCTCATTTTCTTTTACTTCGTGTGTGAACCTTCAGCCAGACAAACCAGTATAATATACACCCAATATTTCCATATCCACATAATCTCTCGGTAACCCAACCCGATACGCAACCAACCAGATTCCATTCTCCCTATAGATGAATTCTTTCACCACCTCCCATACCCCACACCCTAAACAATCGCTTCTACACATCTATAGCAGTAAAAAAAAATTCATCGACACAGGCATTAATAATCACCCTCACCTCGTGTTCTCTAACGAACCAACCGACCAACTCTCCGATAAATCAGCGCTCCAATAAACAAATCTCCCGATAAATTCGCAGACTTTCATCGCCCCGTCTCTCTCTCTCTCTTTCACTCCCTCGCGATTAATTTACGAGCTTCCGCGTTCAACCGACTATATGCATATGGGAAAGTAGTCGCGTTTGCACAAGAGAGAAAGAGAGAGAGAACGCAGGCAGAAAACGCCAACTGCCCGTAGGCATTATCGTCGCGGCGATGCAAATGATTTATCGCTAATTGAATCGCTTTGATGCCGGAGCGAGGCGACACGCGCCCCGGTGGTCAGTCACGTCGCGTGTGTGTCTCCCATATGTATATATATACTTGCTGTTATATGACGAGATGCGACATGTGAGCGACTGTTTTTTACCTTGAAATCCGAGATTTTACGTCGCGGTCGATTGGGTTTGTTTCGCAAGCGTCTCGTATATGTATACATGTTGGAGAATAATCGGGAGACAAAATAAAAAAAAAAAGGAAACACGAGCGAACCTCGCTGTCATTAAGATAAGGCAGCGTTGAGATTTTTTTCGAATTGCTATGTATGGAGAAGTGGTTTTATTTTGGATGCAAGGATTAAGTAAAGAGAGTAAGCGGCGGTTAACGAATTTGAGAGGTTAAGTAGACGGTTTTTGAAAAATGAAATTTTTAATTAGCTGAGAGATTGCGGATAAAGGGGGTTGTGTTGCTCTATTTGGGCACTTTAATTCCACGCTTGATAAGATACAAATGCGGTTTTATAACGCTCGCCGTGGAGATTTATCTCTACGGAAATAGGCCTTCTGTTGCTGAGATTAATCTTTCGCTATCAAGATGTCCAGCGTATTAGCGGAGCGACAAGTTCATTAAATTTATATCAAGCAGTATCAAATAAGAAAATAGTCTCTAGCGAGGCTTTAAATATCAGACGTGTAATCGTTATATAATTTTTAACGAAATTTAACGAAAACTTCCCTATGGTATAGAAGATTAATCATTTTCGTTAACGGATTAATCAAATGTAAGCATTTTCGATCAAAATCAATATTTTAACCTTATTAAAAGTATCGAAAATTATCATTAACAACAAAATAATATTAGTGTGATGTTTTTAGCTCGAAAATTAACCAACAATTAGTCTACGTATTGTCGCCGTTTCTACCAGAGTTGGTATATACAGTTAAAATTAATATTTCTACATTCAACCGATAAGAAACAATGAAGCAGTTCGAAACAATAAAACTTTCGTCTTTTCAAATATCTTCGGTAACTCTAAGAACACCCGACTTTACCTAATTCTTTTCCAAAACTATATAAAACTCGATGAATACGAAACTTTGAATTTCGCAAAATTTCTGCACCCACTCGAATCGTATATACCTCAAAGGTATAACGCGCAGCCAACAAAGCACCGTGGCAATACAACTCTCGCACTCTCTCTCTCTCTCTCCACCTTCTCTCGAATTCTTACGCTCCCTTTGTGCTTCGTTGGGAGGATAATCGTCTCTTTCGAGCACGAACATGCACAACTCGGGTGCGAAGCTAAGAGATCGAAAGCCAAAGTTCTCTCTCTCTCTCTTCTTCGTGAGGAATGCGAAAGAGGCGCCCGTAATAACCAGTCATTTATCGCCATTTTGAAACGAAGCGGCTGACGTTCGGAGAAGCGCCGCTTTTCCGAGAGAGAGAGAAAGAGAAGAAGACTGCTGCTGCTGCTGCTGCTGTTGGTGCACATTAATTGCACCGCGAATGCGTCGATTGCATGAGCGGAGTGCGAGGTCTGTTATACTACTTATATTTTTTTTTTCTTCCTTTTAAATTTCTCGGGCGTGAGTGAGAAGAAGGGAATGGAGTTTTCGAAGAATAAGTTGAAGGATATATAGGTATATGATGAGAACGAAAGTGAGGATTTTGTCGAATTTTTACATCTCGAAGTAGATACCGAAAACGTTTAAGAGGGTTTAAAGAAGATTTCGTTGCGGATGTTGAGAAAAAGTAGATTTTTAAGATTTTGTTAAATATATTAATTCCAAGTTAAATTATCTATCTATACTTCATATTGAAATTTAAATTTATTATAAGGATACTATTAACAAATTACCTCTGTACATGTAGAGGTGTAAGATTAATTACACCCGATATTACAACAACATAATTTTAATTGCAGTACAATGTCTCGAACAACATTCTCCGTATACGCACGCTATATCAAAGCAATTCTAAAAGAAACTTCAACACGCGCGCGCGCAGCAACGCAGCCAACATCGAAAAATGGCCCAGTAATTGCCTGTCATTATAACGCGGCGTCGCGATCGATCGACGCTTAAAGAAGCCCTAAATCAAGTCGTCGTTAATTCGCGCTCGAGCCGATAAAATCTCGCTTTCCTACGTACAACATCGATATATATATATATATATACGAAGAGAAAAGCCGATTGATAGAGGTAAGAGATAAGCGCGTACACACAGACACGAGGCGAGTCGAGTAGGCGTCGTGCAGGTGAGAAAACTATACGCGAACGTGTGGGCGAGGGAAAAAACGAGATCGCGCGAGTACGTTCAGTATATGTATACGCACATGCGTGTAATAATGTATGTACGTATAGAGCGGGTATTATTACACAGTCGAGCGAGAGTGGATGGGATTACGGGAGGGATTATCCTGGAATATGGAGCGGGAATGTTCGAGCGCGAGTGGAATGAAGTTGTATATAGGCTTTGTTTATTGCTTTGGTAGCACGCGGTTTCGTAATTTGAGTTGGCTTTTTGCGATTGGTGATTTGTAAATGTTCGGTTACGTATATTATAAGCTAAGGGTTCGAAGTAGACCAACTTATTTTAAGATATATAATAGGTTAATTGGTATAAATTTGTTGCTTGAAATATGTTGCTAATAATATGTATATCATTCAGTCTTGTAGCAGTTTTTTTATGTAAAAGGTTTAAGATATAGTATAGTCCATTGTTTCATGTAGCTTGAATAACCCTTTACCACTCCAGAAGTGTGCGGCTGGAGGAGAGGCAATCAAACGTTTGTTAAACTTTTCCGAAACAAAGGAAATTGAAGGTTGAGGATAAATGTCGCTTTGTCGTAGATTAATTGGACAGAATACCAAACGGAGTATTTGGTTTAAGGTCGAAAAATATAAATTTTAATTTATTACAAACAATAGAGTGATAAAATTTACAATGTGTTTTCAAAATGATGTCAATAATCGCGAAAAGTTAACAGGCCTATAGGAATTCTCAATCGGTCACCCATCTAAGTACTAACAGCGTCTAATAACGTTGCTTATAATTTCAGAGATCTGACATCTCAATAGTGAAAAGATAATAATTTTTTTTTAAAAATGGCTTTTCTTTGAATTGATTTCTAGAATCAATAAATCGAACAAAATATTGGTATTCGCTATTATATTGTTATTATATTGGTTTCTATCTTGGGCTTTCTTTTATTGTCACTTCCATTAACAATCTTAACTGAAATAATGTTAAGCTAAAACAATAACACAATTGTGAACAACCCATAACATAACCAAACAAAATTGAAATCTAATTGCTTGACCACCCATTTTCATAAAAAAGCAATGCCAGCTACTGAAGGTACCACTATGCACATAACAAGTCCCCAAGTAATTATATACAGAACAGCGTTTTTCCATCCCAACCGCATCTATACATTTACAACCTAATTAGCAACCACGTGTATATCACTTACACCTTACCTCCACCCTTGAGTAAATCGAGACAATCAGTAGTCTCCTCCGATTCTTACTTACCTTATACACGCACTTACAGCTCTCTTCTTGATATATACCCCCGAGCAGTTTTACGTATTTCGCGCGTATATACAACGCTAACTTGACTTGCGCACATGTACATTATACGGGTGCGTATATATAGTATAGTACACATATCGCCGTAGGGCTCATATATGAAACGAGTAATCGAACGAACCTGTTTTTCCCGCGTATTTTATAGATCGACGATCAGTGTGCGTATACGTATTTATCGATTGCTCTCGCGGGAATTTCGAAAAAAAAAATCGCAAAATTGATCGTCAGATGGGTTTAATGGTATATATACGCGTGTGTAAGTGTAGTGGATAGACATTAGCGGAATGGAAATGTCCTGTTCGAGATGATGGTTTTAATGGACGAAAGACGATCGAATAAGGATCTTTGTTCATTAATCATATATATACGACTGGTTGGCAGAGATGAACAATTGAGCGGGTTCATGAGTAAGGATTTGTGAATAGAGCTGGCTTATATCTTTTCTACATATTGGTTTATATATGAATGGACGGAAATTTACTATAGATACTGTGATCGCGCATTTTGAATTGAACACAATAGTATACATAAAACAATAAAATCGTTTATGGCAATCTACGAAAGAATAATTTAAAATATAGATTTACAAATATCCAATCAGTATTATTGTTTGACTATATGTTCTAATCGTTTCGCAAAAACTTCAATTCAAACTACACACACACACAGACAGACCATATCTCCCTTATACCCTCAGAAAAGAACACAGAGGAATTCAAACCCCAATAAAGCCATAAAAATCCTCGATAACCCATACGCATATATATACTACAACCGCAACGTCGCCTCATAACCGTATAATCAAACTATATATACGAACGTATATACAACAATGGCTGCGAAAAATCAGCATTGAAACTCGCGCGTATCGCGATTTTTCCGCACGCGCGAACGACTTTCACAATTCGTATTTCGGTTCCTATATACACACACGTACGCACAATGCGTCGCTGCTGATCTCTGAACCGTGATATTCATCATTGTTGCGGATCGAACGCGTATATATATATATATACTTCGCATTAGCATGACAATGAGTTCGAAAACCATATATATATACACGTGCGTGTGTACGTCTATACCGATCCCTCTAATTATATTATCGACAACGCGCGCGACTGTTATACACTAACTCTTATAGCTCGCTATTATTTATTGCTAATTGAAAAAAGAACTTCGCACAAAGTGTCTGTATATGTATATACATATATATACAAACGGACTTATCGTCATTGTGAGAGCCAGTGTGTATGTATATACATACGCAATCCTCGGCAATCGTCGCACGTAGGGCGCGCCAATCACTCGCGTACTCTCACGCGCGCGACATACCAATCGTATATATATACGCGAGTGAGGGCAAAACGTATATATATATGTATAGTGTTAGTTTTGTTCTGTTTTTTTGGGATGATCGATGCGCGTGTACATTGCCGCGTCGTCGTCGCAACGCTGACGATGCGAATATAATTAATAAATTAACGCGCCGGATGTGGTCGCGCGCCAATGTCGTTGTCTTCTTTCTTTTCTTTTTTTTTATTTACCGCGTGTAATTGATGTAATTGCGCGAGACTCGGATTATATTGCGGATGGATATACAGCGATGAGTGACGAAAACCATGTACGATGTTTTTTTCTTTTTTTGGAGGTGCTATTACATTAATTAAGCTGCGATTTCAGAACGTCGTTCTGACATCTGTACCTTTATATTAATTACACTCGTATGTATACAAAAGAATAACGCGAAATTCCTAGACTCGCGCGCTCGCGTATAATCCAATATCAAAAATGAATAGTATATATTATACACTCGGGTTATACATGATTGATGATCCTGTGTACTACGAGGATGAAGAAAAAAAACGTTTAATGGTAATTTATATCGAAGCTATATATACGTGAGCACAGCTCAATCGATGAGGGGTTTATCAAGCGCGACGACGACGACGATGGCAGCAGCAGCAACGGCTTCCTCTCATTTATCACCCTGTCGATGTCTTTCTTTCTTTCTTTTCGCCATGCGTTGTAGAGTGTATTTATGGGTTGTATATAAGGATCGCGTGTATATATATATATATATATATATGTATATACGCGCCGTTGTGCGTAATTCATAATTTCCTTATTAGCGCAATTGTGTACGCCGGCGGCGCGTACGGCCGCGTATTAATAAAGCCTGATGAGGTGTTTATGGGATGCGCGCGCGGAGAGAGGGAATGTTATGCGATTCAATTTGATGAGAGGAGAGTATGAGAGAGAAAGAAAGAGAGAGAGAGAGGCGAAGGGATACCTGTTGATTATATATATGGATGTTTGCGACATATACGCGCGTGTGTATGAGGAGAGTCGAAATGTAATTGTTAGAAGAGACGTACAGTGATGAGTTGTTGTTACGAGGGGAAGGGTTATTGTGATTGGCTTTAATTGATTAATTTGACAGGCTGTGATTGACAGGGGTTTTATTGGAAAGCTTGTAATATGCAAGGTTACGTGCGGCAGCTGCGTTGTTGTAACGAATGTTAGTGGATTTAATTAGGTGTCTGCCGCTGCTGTGGGTTATGAATGTGGTAATTGATTTTTATTTATATATATCTTTTTATTTCTTGATGAAGGTGTAGTATAGTCATTATTTTTTGTGAAGTAATTAGTTGTAGTATTATATATAGAATTTATTTTTGAATGATTAGTTATAACGAGTTAATGTTGTTAAAGTATTTTGGATTATAATTTATAAACATTGAGTTTTGCTTTATCTTGGTTAACATGAAGGTGATTGATTAATCAGTATGTTTATTATCTAACTTTTAAATGGTACAAGGAAAACATTTTAGTCCATTATAGTGAAATATGGATTTTCATTATTGGATTATAATTTATAATGACAAGAATGATTGTTTAGAACATTAAAAACAGAAATATTTTATTTAAACTTTATGAAAATTATATTTCTAGTTTCTTTTGTAAATAAATTTAAAAAAATATTACGGTCTTATAAAACCTTACAGTTTTACTGGTAATTTCTACGTTACCCTTCAGAAACTGTATTGCAACTAAATTTAATGATCTTAATAATTATTTGCTATATTAAAATTTAAAAACTAATTTTTAAACCTTATAATTATTTATTACTCATAGAAAATAATCTAAAATTCAACTTTAATTCATGAATTCCGATATAACAATCGAATAACACTAACAAATTAATAAAATTATATAATTCCTTATATTTCTAAACGCATAATATTCCGTACAACTAAATAATCATCCATCAAATTACAACTTCCAACTCAATCAGCTACAACAAAACTAAAACGCTCTAATAACGTGCGTTGCAACAAACAACAGCCAAACGCACTACTTCCCGAATGAAACACTCGCTCAAACACACACACACACACACACACACACGGACACTCGTTAATTGCAATGTATATATACGTACAGTCGCGCCCGCACACATTTCCGAGTTGCGCAACGCTCGCGCGCGCGTCACAATATACTTACATATCCGTAGAGCTGGAAATTACGGCGCCATGGTGTTTGATACGCCGCGTGCAGTGCGCGAAACGCATACTATACGGACACGTCATTATCCAATTAAGGCGGTCCTGCAGAGCCTCGCGCGAACGATATAAATTAACCTCTTAATTTGCCTGTCAAAGGGAATTAGGAGGCAATGGTGGGCTTTTTGCACTTCGAACGAGTGAATATATATATAATACGCACGCGAGGAGAATTATTTCACGTATATATCGTTTTATACACGAGAGTATGTGTGTAATTGTTATTTATTCCGTAGGGTTGTTAGGTAGGTGATTTGGGGATGTTTATAGCGTGGGGAATAAAGGTTTGAAATTTGTTGAATGGAATCATTAATGAAATTTTACGCGTATATATAGGTACATATATGTCACGTTGTCACGATCTATCTTACAAGGTTCGTTAGAACGACTGAAAATTACATAATTTTCAGAATTTCATATCAAACGTAAATAAAATCAAACTACTCGCATATACACGTAATCAGCATAATTTCCTCAGCTCAAGATAAATTTCCAGAATATATATATATACATATAAACTATACGACCTACTCACCAGGTCACCCTATATATATATATATATATATATATTTACCAACCAATTACCTTATATCCTAATAAAACATCTTCCTTCTACCCCTCCTCCCCTCATTACCAATCCACCCAACCAATCCTCATATCCTATACTATACTCTAACTCCTCCCAAAACAGCATCAACTCCTCTCCACATCATACCGCAACGCGCTTGCTAAATCCCGACTACTCTCTATATTAAGCTACCTCCTTCTCCCTCAGTCTACGTGCGATTAACGAAGCGTATACAGCACCTCAGACGCGATTTCCGCTGGCCGTACCGAGTGCATTATGCACATATATATATATATATACTACCTACATATGGGCGCGCGTTGCATCTCTTCTCCTCGAAAGGCGCGCGCGCGCGCTTTGAGACTCGAGCTTGCAGTTTGCGCAATTAGAGATAAAGAGAATGCTCTGCGTATATCCGCGAGAGCTGCAAGCATGCGAAAGTTTTCCAGCTTTGATATATATACGTACATCACTACGTACGTATGTGTATATGAGCTTTTTCCCTCTGTCAGGTCTAATGCGTTACATTTTTTTTCTATGTATATATACCTACGCGTATTTGGGTTGTGCCG
This sequence comes from Torymus tubicola, assembly GCA_035583055.1. Classification (NCBI taxonomy): domain Eukaryota; kingdom Metazoa; phylum Arthropoda; class Insecta; order Hymenoptera; family Torymidae; genus Torymus; species Torymus tubicola. The sequence goes on along the minus strand of JAWWEQ010024106.1, from coordinate 16,368 downwards.
TGGCGCATATGTAGCTTGAAAGGCGCAGATAAAAGTAGTTTAATACACGTGTCCGTATATACCGTACTGTTACAGATATTTCACAAAGAAAATGAATGTATCTTATTCAAAGCACATCATATATATATATATATACACTTTTCTTTCTAACCTCATATCTTTGCAACTTAACTACATACTCACGCGCGCACGCTCTCTTATTCTATTATGTGCGCATTACCATGAACAAACAACAACGTACGCGCGCGACACATATCGAACCTTATTAATAGCATCCATCATCGTATAGCGAACAAAGGATAACCGCGTCGCTTTGGCTTTTACGATATCGGTATGCCTTACGCTTGGCAACCTGTCAGTCTATGTAGACTCGCGAGTCATCGCGTCGCTTGCATATAGCGCGCGAGCTCGCGATTCTAGTCGCGAATGTCACTCGGCGCCATTGTGCTTGTAAGTAAGCACGCGTGAGAGTGAGAGAAGACCACCGCGTATGTATAGGAGAGGAGAAGGAGGAGGGAATGGTATATATATATATGAGGCGAGAGACGGGGAAAAATGGTGGCTACGCGGGTTGAATGTAAAAGGAGAGAAAAGAGATGTTGTTGTTGTGTGTGTATAGTGTAGGGAGTGTTCCGCGTTGTGTTGTAGAATGAAGGGAAATTGATTTGATTGAAGGTTGATTCTTTTGGGAATGTGTTATATTCTGTGGTATTTATAACGAATCGAGGTGAAATCGTATGTTTTAAGTTTATACTTGGTGACTAGATATGTAGATCGTCAGTGTATATGTGTGTGACATCATTACATTGATTTATCTTTTAGCATAATTCTATAGTATACATTATACACGAATGGATACAAATACAATGTATGCACCGCAAGTGCATTTAATTATCGTTATCGTCTTTTGCTTTTGTTTTTCCCTCCTATATATACAAACCATAAGCGATATCATCAAAATTCTATCCGTCAACGTTTATGTAAGCTTTACATAATCGTTATATCAATTTCGTACATCAATAGAACATACATATAAATCTATATAGATTTGAATATTCATATCCGATAATTGAAAATTCAATAAAGCGTATATTAGCAGCTTACATAAATCATACGCACACACACACACTGTTAGAAAAATATTTATTAAATTTAAGAACAATATATCGGAACCAAATTTCATATAAACGTTTGATAGAAAATCAATGAAAAGTTTTGAAAATTAAGGTACAAAATTATTAAAAGTAACAAATGTTTATGTTAAATTTTATAATAGTCTATGTTAATTTATTTTCAGTAACGAAATTATTAATTTTAACATACGCCTGTAATTTCTTGAATTTTCTTAATTTTAAGAATTTTTTTAACAGTGTATATATATATGAATTTTCTTCAATAAAAACCTTATACTTTATTTAACTCAATCCAACATGGAACACCTCCTATATATACACATACATATACGCATACTATCCCCATAAACCCAGAGCCGCACTGCAATCCTCTCATCCGCATTATACTCCCAGATTCATTACCAATCGATGGCCTCGATATTACGACGCGCATTATACGCCCGTAGGGAAAAACGAAGCACACAGGAGACACAGTATATATATATATATCTCGCATTGTGTGCAATTACACATACACATACATACACGCGTACGCGGTCGGTCACTACTTTCATGAATGACACGTGCTGCCACGGGAGGAGTAGCACACATATATATATACGTGTGCGACAAGAACAAGGTCTCTCTCGGTGCGACGCGCCGTCGGCGTTTCCGCAGCGCGATTATCAATTCATACGGGCAGACAACGCTGAGGAGGAGTATTATGCGTCTTGCACTCAGACTATGCGGACTTTTCCGGTGTGGCACGCGCTGGTTGGGAGAGAGAGAGATTGGAGCTAAAAATGTAGGGAATGGGAACACGATTTAGGTTCTTTTTTTTGGTTTGCTATGTGAATAGTTGCGAGGATTTTGGGTTTTTACGCGGCTGCGATGTGTAACGGTTGTTATAGGTGGCGCATACAATGGGAATAGTAATGATAAGAAGGTACGAGAGTGACTTGAGATTGTGGAACGAGTGGTATGGAAAAATACATTGTTGAATAGAATAGCAACACCGTTGTGTATTATATATAGTTGCTATTATACGTCGTTAATTTATCATCGAGCTTTAGCGTTTTTACTGTATATATATATATAAAATACATCTAGTAAAATTTGCCAAGACAGGTACAATTAACATATCTTAAGACCGTAAATATTTCTGTATTCCATTCATCCCGAAGCGCATGCACACGCGCAGCACTTAAGGAGATTCCAGCTCTTAAAATAACTCAGCAAATGTGCAATGGCACGTGTGTGTGTGTGTAATGGAAGGGGAAATGAAAAGCCTTCAAGGCGCATGACTTCTTCCGATTTAAAATAGATTTTTGCCTTAGAAAAATGAGACGTCGGAACGAGAAACATTTTTCTTTGTCAGTATGCCCGGTACTTTATTCTTATATATATATATATATATATATATATATCCTTCCCTTTTTCTTCTCGGACATATGTGCACACGTGTGTGTATATATACGCGACAAGACGTCGGTTAAAATAATGAAATCGAGATGTCACGGGGGGTTGACGAAAATATTAATCATCCTGCGTGTGTACACGTGAATTGTAGAATAATTGGAATGAAAACAAAGAATTAAATTTGTTGTGAATTTTGTATTTATATAGAAAATAGATAATGATAATTGTATAGTTGGTGTTATGATACACGTAAATCGTTCCGGAAAGAATTAGATGGAAAATGGCAATCATATAAGCATTATAGTAATTCCTAGCTCCAACCTCAATTATACATATACATATATATAACATCCACATATATTACTCTCCTATTATTTCACAAATATTAAAAAAAACAAAAACACCTCAACCAGCTTCTTTTCCCATCCCATATCAAACCTCGATCACCTCCCGCATTAGCATAATCCACCGGCGACACCTCGCATCTCAAACTAATTCCGGTCGTCGCGTAAGTATATCGCATCGTCGTCGTCTTCTTCTTTTCTTCCTCCTCTATATATACGCCCACGGTGGGCAAAAGTATATCGAGAAATATAGTGCGCTCATTACCATAACCTCTCGTGGTAACCTATGGGGTATATGCACTCGTTTCTACCATTGATATTCACGCGTAGGTAGAGTGTTTATTTCGCGCGTACATAGGTATATATATATACGCGTGGGCACATTGGCGCGGGAAAAGCCGTGCTTGAGTGTATGTATATATGCGTATACGCATGTGTGTGTGTATATACGAGGGATCGAGGAACTCGTAATTTTCAAGCGAGGAAGAGGAAGGAGAAGTGGATGGGAAAGAACAAAAGTGGAGAGAGAGATGCTTTGATGTCGGTCTGTGTGTGTGTTGTTTACGTTAGCTGTTAAATAACGTCGTTGGAAAAGTTCAAGCGTATATACCATAAATATTAATGGAATTGAGCTATTAACATTTGTCTACGTAAATATAATGAGATATAATATATTTTACTTTTTATACTATATCACGTAAGATTTATATCAACTTTTTGTCAGAGATCAGTTACATGTCTAACAAGATTCTCGATTAAAGTCATAATCCTTCATATATATTTTTTTTTTTAAGTTTCTATTCGTGTCGTCACCATATATTACTTTCATTTCATCTAGCACATAAAAACTTAATCATACAAAAATACCTTACCGTCACCGTAAATTAATTACGCGCGGTAAACTAAACCTATACACAAGGCCTCTACAATTAAATATAATTAAACATATTAAAAAATTTGTTCACCCTATACATATACACGTGTATACGACAACAAAAAAAGCACATATAAAAATACGTACGTGACACATATATAAAAAAATGAATCATGGAATACCAGCTCGCGTACTTATATATACATCTTATACGTATACCATACATCTCCTTGTCCCCATTGGCTCGCTGCACGCATACACACATAGACAACCGTAAAGAATTATTCACAGAAACACGCGAGAAAACAAATGGCGCGCAAGCTCACTAGAAAGTGCAATTCTTTGGCGACCCAACGAAAAATCACAGAGAGAGAATATATAAAAGACATACATGCACGTGTATACGTACAAACACCGCGCCCAAAGCATTGTCTGAATAATCGCACGTGAAAGCTAAATTTTCTTCGCTTGCGGGATATTTTTTAATCGTTCGGTCATTATACCTTTTACACACATATATATGGAATCCTTTCGCAATCCGCGGCGCGTGTGGTTGTAGCAGTACAATTAATTGGCAGCGCGTCGGCGTTCCCATTTCACGCGGGAAATTATATAAATATATATGTACAAGAGAGAAAAGGAGATAGGATTGTAAAATTAAAGATCTTGCGTGTGGTGGCTGTTTCTTCGATTACCCATATACCCGACGCCTTCAATTAGCGCTTGCGTCAAGTTAAGAAAAGTCGGTGCGCTGTCGTCTATACCCTCACATATATATATATATATATATAGGAACGTAAGGTATGCCTTTTTCTCTAACCTGTCGCCTTCCATATACACATGACCGAAGATATCTCTCGCTAATTCATTGGATATATAACTATGCAAATTATTTACCGCACTCGCTATACGCTGCACCGTTGACAGCACGAGTTATAATCAAATTGAAATGATATTAGGTTCGATTCATCTCCTCCCGAAAAAAACACACATATACTCAGCTCCCATCTCGAATTGTTGTATACGAAATGTTATAATATCTTATATACGCGAATTTTGCAGAAGAAGAAGAACCGCAGGTGAACCGATTATACAAAGCGATTTCAGCTGGCGCTCGTGCAACTATAATACACTCATACAGCAGCGGCGGTTTATAATGGTGCCCCTATATATACTATATATAACTCTGCGCGTTGCGTTCTAACGACTTAATGACGGGAATTCGCCACTTACCGGTTCCCTTCCGCGCGCTCTTCTCGTATATATACGTTTAGCGATCGTTTTTTCCTTTTTTTATTTTCGCGTAGTCTTCGTGGTTTTCACCGATCGCTCGTGTATATAACTATATATATAGCTAATAAACAAATATACGTATATATATAACAAGGACGGTTACAAAGAGGATTAATCCAGACCAGACCGGCTATACGAGACGTAATTCTTTATTATATATTTTCGTTCTCGTTATACACCGCATATAAGCGACGACTTACACGTTGTAATCAACCGCGCGCGGCTGCTGACAATGAGTATAGCGCCGTCATGGATTGTGCGGAGGTACTTCCTGCCTGTGTGTGTATATATATATATTAATGTGTAATAGGACCAATCACAATTAAAACAAAAAAAAATAGGATGTGTACAGGGATAAGCGACCATATATATATATAGTTTAATCGCTCGATTATAATTTCGACCAACTGCGCGACGGGATTTTTCGTACTTCCGCGACACGCGCATATATATATATAGCCTTCGCGTGTGTTGTGTGTATATTTCTCTCCTCCTTTTTCTTTTTTTAGTATATAGCTGCGCGGTCTTCACTCGAAATGCTGAGCCATCGTTTTTATGTAACAACCCCGGAGTTGTGTTGCGCGGATACGATGTGTGCTACCGCGCGTATAATAGAGCCAAAGTCGGCTAGTAGACACGTACAAGACGTCAAGTAGCGCGCTTCTTCTTCTTCTACATATCTATCGTTCTTTTCTTCCGCGTTTTTGCCCTGAAGCGTATATATTGGAGTATAAGCGATGTATCGGTTTATCAGTCGGAGATGAAGAGGAATATTGGCAAGACGGTTGTTGGCGTTGCTGTGTAGTATAAGAAAACGAGAGGGAGGAAGAGGGAAAGAAGAAAGTGAGAGTGCAACGAACGATTCGATTGTATATATGCCTTGGAGGACACTCGTCGAAAGATACAGCTGTAACTTTGAAAAATGGAGGTTAGTATATATATATAAAGGTTGCTATCGATATATGTTAGGTCGGGGTGGTGATAAAAAAAATAGATTTTAAATTATGTATACATACCTGCGCGGTATGTGTTAATGTAGACACGCACGTGGTCGTGCGGTGTTATGTAAACATATATAACGCGCGCGGGAATCCTATATGTAATAAAATTCCGCGCGCAAAGTGCGAAACGCTTAGGTATATTCTGATGTTAATTTACGACGCGTAAACATGTCTGATCGCGCCTGGAACTTATACGGCAATTGAATATATACATATATATATAGCGAATGTATTACTCTAATTTAAGGGTGAGAAATTTATTGGCACGGTATTAACTGTAAAATATCGTTATTTATTTAGTTTACTCGTGTAAATATCTCGCGCACGCGTATAAAAGATTTCGGTGCTCATTGAATATGCAGCGAGAGCGAGTTAATAGGTTAGATATACATACATATATATTTTTTGGATTCAAGATTGTAAAATGTAGAATAATAACGTATATAGTGCGCAGGCTATGCGCGCTTATGACATAATGTCAGCGCATGAAGCGAGGCAAAACTGCTACTAATTAGTCATCTAATTGAGTGGTGTATAATAAAGATGACGATTGTATATGACAACAAGTGTTATCTGATTTTCGTCGCTGAATAAGGTAATATACGAAAAATGTTTTTTTTTTTCATTTTTTCCGAGGAAATTCGGTTTCTGTCGTATAGTACATAATATGTGACAATGACAGTATAAGTAAACTTTTTTTTCGTCACCTTGACCAGGGTATTCATTATTTTACCATATACTCTTGAAAGGCAGATACGCTTACATTGTTTTTTAATTGATAGTTCCGAACGGAAAAAAGATATTTCATAATAACGAAACTTTGTACATGTATACATACTCATTTGTTGCATAAAATATCTTACAAAAACAAAAAAAAACGATGCAGTCTATTTCCAACAAACAAACAATGTATAAATACTCCAAAAATTATCGTATTCCTATAATCAATCAATAAACCACCATTTTTCTATTAGAAAAACATTTAAAAATAAACAAGTTACAATATTGCACATATATACACGCACGCACACGTTCAATATATGTTATATGATATTTATATATATATACACACAGAACCAGAAAACGTCGATGCTGACATGGGCGGACTACGTCGTGATCGGCATCGTGCTGGTCATCTCCGCTGGCATTGGCGTCTACTACCGCTTCACCGGTGGCAGGCAAAAAACAGCCGAGGTAAGGATACACGACAACAGCAACGAAGAAAGCTACAACCGATCGTATCATCTCTCGCGTATATACGAGTCAATCGAGCGATTCGCATGATAATTCGCGGCTGCATCTCGATCTATACCGGAACGATAACTACGACGGTTTCTCTTTCTCTTTTAGTTCGCTGAGCAATGAATCATTTTTGTTTTTAAGCTGTCTATAATTGAGCGCGGATTAATAGAATGGTTAAAATTTTTGTTTTTGGTTTGAGAGGATAGTAAGTTGATAGCATTGAATATATAAAAAAAGTATTAAACCGGGGTATAATTGTTAGAAAAACCATTGTTTAAGCGGTAGCTCGATCTATTTATCGCGTATCGTAGTATATATCGCGGTATATATACTTATTATACACACCGTCAATTACTACCAAGGCAAATTACGATTAAAAATACACGTGTACATATATCTTAGCTAATCTTAAACTAGACCATCGACTGTATAATCCAAGCTATAATGTATCCTAGTAGTTCGCACAAATCGCTTCGAAACCGCTAATTTTTACACGCGCTATTACAACCCGTTGAGCATGAGTAACACGAGGATGTATATAATTGAAATTTATACCCCTACATCATCTGCTCGTAATTAACCACGCTGAGAACAAAAAAAAAGAAAAAATACTGATCACCAATGAAGTCATTTTATTACCTCACCTTACAATCGTGCCTCCACATCTAGATCACGCTGCACATACCTGCACACGAACTCGCCAAACGAAATGTTTAGCAGCCACGGTATAACCGGTGTGTATATAATCAATTCCCACATCAACGATCATTAGTGTATACCCCAGCTTGCGTTAGACAATTATCCACGAAATGCATTGTAACATATGTATACGCTATAGTGTACGCACCTGCGACAATATATATATATATACCATGCATATAATATAATACACAATCGGAGCGCATGGCGGCCACGTATACGTAATAATTATTCCCGCCACAGGAGTACTTCTCGGCGAACAGGTCGATGAGCATAATACCCTTAGGCATCGCCTTGATGGTAAGCTTCGTCTCGGCGATCTCGATTCTTGGCATCTCTGCTGAGATCTACGCCTACGGGGCACAATTCGTTGTCCATTACATTGGTATCGTCTTGGCGACAGTCACCGTCGCTTACTTCTATCTACCTGTATTCTTCGAGCTCAACACTATGAGTGTCTATGAGGTGAGTGCATAGTAGTAATAGTAGTAGTGTATATGTATGTGTAATATATACTATGAGTATATAGTCGATATAATTGATTGCACACGCGCGTGGTTGGGATTACGTGCGGAGCAAGTAGCATGGCATGTATAGCAAATCACGCGAAATTACCGTGCTTCGCACGTAAATCGTTATATGGATGCGAAGGGAGAGAGAGAGAGATGATATTTTTTTTTGCATCGGAATTGCAAGAGTAGGTAGTGACTACTTCTCCTTCTTTTGCTTCTTCTTCGTGAACGAGGAATAATTGCGGGATTATTATATGCGCGGGGAAAAACAGTTAGCAGGTATGTAGTCGCGTGGTGGTTTATGTAAGACGAGTTGACGAATTTAACAGTAGATGTAACGTTTGAGAGATAATTTTGTTAAATTATTGAGTGTAATGAGGTAATGATGTTGTCGAATGTTTATGTTGTCGTTTTAAGAACGTGATTGAAATTGGTGGAAATGTTGGATTTTTAATATATATATATAGTGTAGTTAAGTACATATACGATTGAATATTAAATTATTTTTTTCTTTAATTTATTTTGCTATTGCATGAACAATAGTCTGTAAAGAAACAAAGCAATTTTTCATGTCACAACAGTGTCTATTTCATAAGATAATATTTTTCGAGCTCTTATATATATCTTTAGTGATGTCTATATATGCTTTGAGAAGAGGTAATAAAAGAAGAGAGAGTATATAACATTTTTTTCAGGTTAAGCTTTAAAAGCTGGAGATATATTTATTTAACTCAAATAAGGGGAAACAATTTTAATTGTAATTTAATGTTTAAAAAAGTGAAATTAAAAAAAAAATGTAAGCAATAAACTATTCTATGAAAAAAAAAGTTTCATCAACCTCTTCTAATCTCCTCAGTACCTCGAAAGGCGATTCGGCGTAGCTGCACGTCTGACGACAAGCATCGCGAACTTCATCCAGCTAAGCTTGTACACCGGTGTAGTACTGTACGCGCCTTCACTGGCCATTGAGGCGACAACAGGTCTGTCCAGTAAAGCAAGCATCATGCTTATAGGCGTGATTTGTGTCTTTTACTCGACAATCGGTGGTATCAAGGCTGTCCTCGTCACCGACATCTTCCAAGCTGTCCTCATGTTCGCCTCACTCGTTTGCATCATGGTCGTAGCCTCTGGTGAGATCGACGGTGGATTGTCGAACGTCTGGGAGATCGCTCGACAGGGTAATAGACTCGATTTCTTTGAGTGAGTGAATTATTATTATTTTCTATATTTAATTAAAGTTGCCGCTGAGGTTGTTGATAAATTTTTTATTATAGCTTATATGATTTAGATTTTTGTTTTGCTGTTTTTAAAAAATTTTTGCAAAAAAGTATACAATAACTATATGTGAACTAATAAAAAAATTATTTTTTTACAACCTCGCTAAATTTTCAGAGTAACACATCAACATATATATATATTTCTAATGACTTTTCTACTACCTCATAACAACACACCACACAACGCAACGAATACACCTTGCAAACCATACAAGAAATCCAGCTATACATATTATTCTGAGAAACACGACCATTATAAGACAGCTAATTGTTACAGCTTCCGGCCAGACCCTACAGTACGTCACACTTGGTGGGCTCTGATTTCAGGCGGCTTCTGTCTCTTCTGCTCTCTCTACGGTGTCAACCAAGTTGAGGTTCAACGGCTTATGACCGTGAAGTAAGTCTATACACATACACACAACAACACACGGCACGCGCGTTCTATTGTTGCTTATATATATATTACAGTAGTTGCACGCGCGCGCACGTGCACCGATATATAGTGAAAGTTTTCAAAGTTACAATTTCACGGATGTTTCCATTCAAACTTGGATTGCTTGCATTTTCTTCTATTCCATATTTGCATCCTGAATACAAAGTCATGGAAAGTTCATTTGAAGTACACCGGCGCATAAATATGAGAAGCGCGCGCGCTCAACGTTGGTATATATGGGGGGTTTGCCATGTCGAAAATGTAAATCGAAAGTATATGCGCGTTGCGACTATGCTGCCATTTCGAAATCGGGTAAATATGGAAAATGGAGAGTATAGAGTCGATTGGAAGTTCAATAATGCATCGTTCTATTGAATATTGTTGATGATATTCAGCTGAATCTGGTCGATAAATCTAACATGATGCAACAGGCAACAACCGTGAAACGATGTACCTCTATTATAATAAATTTTAATAAAAAAAAAATAATTTTAGGTCTCTCGGAGCAGCTCGTCTTGCTCTCTTCTTCAACCTGCCACTACTGGTCTCCTTCGGTATGACGACTTCCTTTTGCGGGCTGGTCCTTTACGCTGTCTACAAAGACTGCGACCCAGTGTTCACCGGTGAGATCCTCTCCCACGACCGTATAATGCCACACTTCGCCGCTACGAAAATGTCCATCTACCCAGGCCTCACAGGTCTCTTCATTGCCGGTATCTTCAGCGCCAGTCTCAGTACCATTTCAGCCATGTTAAACTCTTTAGCTGCAGTGTTCCTCGAGGATTATCTCAAACGTATCTACATACGTCTAGGAAAATCCTTCCCAGCCAATCGCAAGGTTCTGTTCGGTAAGATTCTTGCCATTGTTAACGGTGGTATCTGCATCACTGTAGCCTTCATCGCTGGGAGTCTTGGAAGTCTCGTACAGTTGACCATCTCCATTACTGGATCGATTTGTGGCCCAGTATTAGGTATATTCACCCTGGGAATGTTCTTCGAACGAGCGAACGAGAAGGGCGCCATTGTGGGTATTGTGACGGCACTGATCACGTGTATGTGGGCTAGCTTTGGGCAACCACGGCCCTGGACATCACCGCTTCCGGTTTACACAGATGGCTGCAACGAGACACTCAGACTGGCGATCAACGACACGCTGTCTCGTCTACAGTGAGTAGAGTTTTCTCTTTTTTTCCCGAAAACGTGAACGTTGTATAGTGTTTGTGGTTTATTTTTTGGAGGGCGGGAGGTCTTGATGTTCGGGGATGTTTTTGGGAGGAGATTAATGGAGAGCTGAGAGGAAGCCGTCAAGGAAGTAACCATAAATTAGATGTTTTAGGTGTTTTTGTGGAGTTGCTATATAGGTTTGTCAGAATCGAGGGTTTTTAAAAAAGTAGCTTGATTTTTCACTTTCGAAAGTATATTTATTTTCTTAAACTTAGGACAATTTTATCATGAAGCTGGTTTTTATGTTCAATATTATGTTTAACAACCTTTTCAATATTTTAGTAATTAGTCATTAACCGTATATTTCACAACTTTCAATTCATTACCTTTGAAATCTTTTCAAACGCTAATCTACTAGTAAAAGATGCATTCATTGAACAAATGACAACGACAATAATGCCTTTTGTATAGAGCCACTCATCATTTCACCCAGTAGCTGCATTGATATAACTTTAGATTACGATTATCCTCGAAGTTATTAAGCGTATAAGAATGGTGCGTCGAGTAGAAAGTATATTTGGCAAGGCAAAAGAGTACGTTTGACTTTACGACTCCAAGTCATTAGTCCGCGTCAAATGCAAGTCCCGTAAAAATCGGCAAGCGTAGCAGTGTCTGTCTATCCCTTTCTCCTTCTCTTTCACTCTCTCTCTCTCTCTCTCTCTCTCGCTTCGTACAGTTCGCAATTTTTCAAATAGGTTAATTGCAGACTTCCGAGACGAGCGAATAATAGAGAGAGAGAGGATGGATTCCTCGGAAAAAGGGCTTGTGTCAAATCCCAATTGAGCATTGTCGTGGCCCATTATTCACGCTAATTCGAGCGCTTTTAAGCGGCCGCGCGTGTGCGTGCGTACAATAAAAATGCTGCTGCTGCATCGGCGCTTGTAGCGTATATAGGAAAGAAGAAAAAAAAAGGAACAGCAGCCCGGATGTCCGCGTCTCTTTGTGTGTAACGGTATTCGTAGTGTTAAAAGAACGAAAGAGAGAGAGAGAGAGAAAGAGAGAAACGACGCAGAGGAGTTCCGATAAATATTGTCACCTGCACGGTACACATTAGCAAATTGAGGCACAATCGTTATAGAACTGCGGTATAAATATCGGTAATGACTTCCGCTTTACGCGGGTCAGCTATAGGTCTATTAATCAGCTGGCTTTTTTTTGTTATTTGTAGAGTATAGTAGTAAAATTAGAAAAATGGGTTAGATCGTGGACAATGGCTTTGATTTTGTAAATAGCTCGAGCTCGTTGAACCAAAGCGCAAAGAGAGATAGCGTCGTTTAATTATGATAATAATTACGCGTCAGATCTATATGACCTCATCTTGCTAGTTTTAGAATAATTTCTATAGAACGTGATATAAATCATAGCGAGTATAATTGTAACAACAAAAAAATGAAATAATTCTAACCATCCTACTTTTCCATCAACAGAAGCCCGGAACTACAGCTCTACAACCCACCGAACGATCCATCATCTTACTTCTACCTCTACCGTATCTCATACATGTGGTACAGCCCAATGGGTTGTACAATCACCATCGTCGTCGGCTACCTTACCAGCCTAATCGTCGCTCGTTTCTCCCGCATCTCACCAATCGAACCTGATCCTAGTCTCTTCACACCACTCGTTGCTAAAAGGATACGCAAACGTAGAGCCGACGCAGCTAAAACAACGAGCAGTCAGGTATTCACTCTGGAGGAACCGGAAAGTGGGAAACGTATAGGACCGCACCAATGACGGGACGATGGCGCGCCTGGTGACATTGAAGTCGGCAAATTGCCTCACGGCAAAGCGCCTGTCGACTTCTGGCACTCGGACGCGGCCTTTAATGCTTTTCATGATTTTGGTGGCGACGGCGAGTAGTTTAAGTGATGATTGATTTTGTGAGGGTTCGGAGATATATTGATTTACAGTGTAAGAAATGTCGTCGTCTATATTAATAGATGATTCTTTTGAAGACTAAAGTTTTAATCGTACGATCACTCAGCATTGTAATGACAGTTGTTACACTGATTGTGCAATAGAATGTGACTTGCAGATATAACGTCGAAAATATTGCAAGTGACATAGCAGTACGTAATTTAGTACTTTATAACAAGTCCTATTACTTAGTAAGCGGTTAAATAAAAAGATTGTTATACTTTATTATACAGTCCATTTCAGGTTCTGTAAATGTTAAAGCATTTCTGGTTAACTATATATATTTTATAACAGCTGATGATTTTATAAATCTTATATATACTCTAAAAGTGCGTGTGTATGTGATTCTCATTACAGTTTTATATAAGTTAAATGTATAAACTTCTCCTTTCTATAATTTCAAACATTTTTTAATAGATGTAATTGATTAGATTAGTATATATACTTACAAACCCAAAGGAGCATAGCGGAGTTCATTAAACCAACATACCTGAAACATAAATATAAATAATAATAATATAAATATTCTACATAGTTAACATCTGTACATATATATTGTTACAAATTTCAAATTCCATAAAATATGATAAAAGAAAAACACTTTATAAAATGTAAAAAATTTCTAAAAAAGGTTAATAATAATAAAATTCATTCCAGTTCCCCCACTAATAAAATTTTCTCATCATTTTATATACGTTTTGAGAAACTACAAAACATCGACAAAATGTTATTATTCACTACCGAGAAACGATAACAATTCCAACGCACCATGACTCGCATAAAAACTACATCAGCTCACTTGCATAACCCATTCATATATATATATATACATCTCCGAGTACGTACATTTCTCAACATTTCCCCTCACGGTCTTAATATTTCCTCCCGGAACACCTCCTCCGCATCTCCTCCCATATATACAATCGTCTTTTCCCGCGAACAAATATATAAAATCATATCCTCGTTAAAAGTTCACGAGGCCGCGAGTGAAAAGCCCCGTTAAAAACGAAGAGACGTACAGCGTTACAGCTCATATATATATACACACAACTGACTAATCCAATTATATACGTACGGGGAGGGAGGCCCTTTTACCATCGCCCTGCTCCTCCCCTCTTGAGAGGAGAAAACATTCGGGTGGTGATTCACGCGCGTAAACGTATACGTACGTGTGAACCTCGCACACGCGGCTCTCTATTTTAATGCTGCAGTAACTGAAATTAGAATTATATATGTGTTAAATTTTTATGATTAACTTTTTATGAGGTTCACGCGAAGTTGTTATCTTTCGGGTGGGGTTTTTTTATAGTTAGCTGTACTTATAAAAGGAACCACACGTCTTTTTTTTCTTTTTAAATTTCTTAGTGACTGTTTTTCTTTTTTTGTAATGGCAATGATATTATATAGTTGGCAAAATTGTTGACGATTGCAACATATCGATCGAGTCTTAAATCATTATGTATAATTATAATCATATAGTTGCAAAGATATATAAACCGAAATTCAACGTCACGTTCATTCCACTCCGTCAATCAATTATATCGCCGAAACGGCTACACAAGTTATATCGACCTGACACCCATGAGGCAAATTTCTACATTGTATTTTTAAAACTGACGAATCATACGCGTAAATCAATCAAAAACCTCACCCAAAAAAACAAATTTCCATTCGAAAAAAGCCTGACAGCAACGTCGTTTGCAATCAAGCCCAAAAAGGTATATATAACACACCCTTGCCCTACCTTCTCGATATATACTCATAGAGTGACATTTCAATCAATTAGAAACTCAATACACCCCGAAGCGCAAATGCACAAGCTCGAGTATAACCATCGTCTTACTTGCACACACACACATGCATATACACAAAAGGAGGCCACTCGCGGAAGTTAGTAGTAAACCCATCGCGCGCTTTATGTGTATATATATATATACCCGTACACGTGTGTGTATATTGTATACGCACACACAAGGCACGTGTCAGGTATGGTGCGGCCACCCTGTAGAAGAAACCAGACCCCCGTGTGTATGTGTGTGTGTAAATATGTGTGATCGTGTAGCCGCGCTATTAACGTGATTAAGTTTTTGCTAGCCTTTTTCGGTTGCTAGTCCGTTCGATTAATCGCTGGGTGTATATACGTGTATGTAGGTATATTATTATATGTCACTGCGCGGAAGGAAATTGAGTTGTTGTTGTTGTCTTTAATTTTGTATAATTAAGAGAGAGGAGAGGTAGGTGAATTCCGAGTTCGCTATATTGTTTTTTTTTCTTATCTTGTATAGGACAAGGGTAAGCATTATATATATATACTGGAAAGGTGGGGTTCTTGTATGATTGAATGAATTTTTCTTTTTGTTGGTGAGCAGAAATGAGTATAATTTTACCTGTACGAGGAGAAGAGATGGTTATCTTGCGAATAAGAGGTATGCGAAATGTATTAATGAAGGGAGAAATATGATATCTAATATAGAAGTTGACATCGTTGTTTTTTTTCTGGATTACTTGGGTAATTTGGTCAGAAGGCGAGTTGGACGTTTAAAAGGTGACAAGTCAAATTATCGTCCATTAAGGCGATGAAAGGAAATGATCGATCACCTGACTGCTGCCGCGCCGCTTCGGTTAAATGCGACCAATCACGTCTTGAATGTTTACTTTTCGATTATGTATATATATAGAACGAATTTTTATTTTGTAACATGATTAAACGCCGGTTCCCACGCTAATGTGCCTGTATTAGTATATATTACAAGATATAATATCGTAACTTATGTAGTAGTTGGATTATATGATAGTTATATATAGTCCATATCTTATAATACTTTCGTACAGAGTAAAAGGCTATATATATACATCATAGTGTTTGCAAAGTAAACTAAATCAGCAAAGAGAACCTTCAAACGGTGGAATTTTAATTTTACGACTATATTTACATTTCAAATTACAAAACTAGGCTTTCAAAACTCATTTGAAGTTCTCCATATTGCAGAACTTGCTTGGAAGCTTTTCATTTTATATATA
>JAWWEQ010024095.1:0-27150 GCA_035583055.1 Torymus tubicola | reverse complement strand
ATATGCCTATATGTATGTGTGTATATGTATATACACGTTATACACGGCACGACGCGGCACGCGAGCGTGAGCGCGTCACGAGAGCGACTGTGGTCGCGCGAGCAGTAAAGCCACCCGCGCGCTTAGGACCCACGTGGTCGAGTGAACGCGCGCGCGCAGGTGGGAGTGACTGCGTTGCTGCAACAGGCGGGAGAAGGGGGCGATTGGAGGTGGGGAGGAGGGGCTGATGGACCCACCCCCTTACGAAGGAGGGTGGATGAGGACGCGCGTGCGCGAGGAGAGAAATGAGGGTTGCGCCCACGCCAGTGATTATGTGTGTGGGGAAAATTTTCGAGTGAATATGTATATATATATATGCTCGTCGATATGTGCGCAGCGGTTATTGTTGTGGCAGGAAACATTGTCTTGTCGGTAGGTTTTCTGGATGTGCAATTTTTCTAGATTTTTTACGGGTATATACCGTGCGGGAGAGTGGTTAGGGTATATAAGTTGCTTTCTGGAATAACCAAATAAGTGATAAATTTAAAAAAATTGATTTTATGCAATTGTTTCAACTTTTAAATAGTCTTTCGAAATCTTCTCGAGTGAACAGAAGGAAAAACATTATAACTAAATTTTCCCGGAGTAACCATATATATCTCCATTATTGCAAATTTTGTGAACGTTTGTGACGAATTTCCATTATTAACAATTGAGAAATGTGAGTTTGCAGGATGTAGATATGGTACCGCGAAATAATTGTAGGTAAAGTTACGATAAACATATGAATCTTTATACTTTATTTAACTATTATGTATTGTAACTGTAAAGTAATCTGTAAAATATTTTTTAAGACATCCATTCATAGAGTTAGTACAATGGTATTATTATATTGTTTGAATTGTTCATAAATAATCAGAAATAAAAAGTTTCCTGAAAACCATATAAGTCCATTAAAACCTTTTTTCTTCCCGGAATAACTATATATTGTAATACATGTGTTATTTAGATATAAAATCATATATGCAGTTTTTTGGGAACACTCGCCACGTATATTTTTAATTTGGTTTAACAAAACCAGATACTGAATTTGTATCTGATTAATGTTTTTTCTTAAATGTTGAGTATAGTGATCTCGTCATATACGAATTGTACTATTTGCATTAAGACACTCGAAAACACGATATTGATGTACTTGAGAAGAAACATATGAGAAAAGTTCGCGGACAGAAGTTTAGCTTCGACACTCGTCTCACCCACTTTATGCATACATGAACATGACAAAGAAACGTCGATCGAACATTTTGTCCGAAACCTTTTTTCCGAACTTATTTTCGATTAGACAGATCTTTTTGAGGATCAAATTTAGTTTACTCAGCAATCACTTGTTAGGTGATATATTAAAACCTTTTGTCCAAAGTTAATTTTACTTAGAAAAAAAAAGAAAAACCTTCCTCTTATTAAAGTAGGATTGGCATTCTGTTCTAATGCATTAAGGCAGCTTTAAAATAAGTGTTTTTACTTTTTCTCAGAAGTTCTCTTCGTTTCTTGAAGAAGGAACCTTCTTCAATCCTGTTAAATGATAACTGATTTTGTTTTACATTTAATGAGTTAATCAAATGGAATCATGTTCAATGAATATCAATATGTAATGACAGCAAGTACTTAAGAGTATTTTACTAGGTTTTAATCGATCGATTTATCTGATGTAAGACAGTTGAATTAATTGCAATTTTTTTCATTTATATTCCAATCTAATGACGCACATTTAATTTAAAACTTTTCGAAAAACGCCAACATGTTGTCCATACTGCGAGTGCACCTCAATTTCCTTGTACTTTGTACTATCTATTTCCCAATCCTACTCCCTAAAGCCATAACCGGCTTTCGACTACAACCGCAAAACTTTTCAATGACGCATATCCCACCCCCATCCAGTTTCAACTAATCCAACGCATATATTCCATAACGAACGCAATGTACGCGCATCCACTTGGCCTCGCTTACATGTATAATCCCCTTAGCAATAGCCATGCGTTTATGTACAAAAAATGACGCGCAAAAAGATTCCCCGCTCCGAAAATCATCGAAGGCTCACGTGCACTGACTAATACTCACGATGATCGTTAAGTCGAGCTTTACGTATATATGCGCGCCGCTTCTGTTAATTACAGCCGGCTTTGAAGTGACCCCGCAGAGGTGCACCTCACGGAGATCGCATTAATTAGAGCATTGTTGTACACAGGTGGATGGATATCCATAGCTGTATGTTATGTGAATGTTGTGTGTACACTGCTTCGTTTTTTTTCTCTTTGTAGGGAAGCTGCGGAGTATTGTAATTGTGGTTTTCTTTGAATGATATGGAGTAGAGTTGTTTCGGCAATATTTTTTCCCGGGAAGTTTATAGCTTGTGGCAGGTGGATTTGTAGTATATTTTCAATATTCAGGTTATCGGTTCAGTTTTGTTAGAAATACATGTTACATAAAAAATTTATAAAATAAATATAAAAGTTCTTTTTTATATTGTTTTGGAGTAAATGGGCTTTATTTTGATGTTTTAGATACTGGATTATAATGTCTTTTGAACACTACAATTGCAATAGACAATATACTGATAATATTAAACTAATATACAAGAAGAAAAGTGGTGTAGAAAAATTACTATTTTTGATGGTAGCGATGAAAGCGACTAATTTTCTTACAAAAATTACGACAGTATACAGTAAAAATTTCTACTTATTTTTTAATCTTCCAAGATAAATAGCAATTTTTACTACAAATTTTAGTAATTTTCATGAGAATTTGAGTCTGTTTCTCGGTTACTATAAAAAATAGTAATTTTTCCTACATCATTTTTCCATATATTATAACAGTATCGTAATTGTATTATATAGCAATGTTGAAACAATATTTTAACAATATTATTATAATAATAGACAGCATGTTAAGAAGCTCTTGTAAAGATATCATATTAATTCAAATAGGCAAATATAATATTAAAGTATATTTTCATTCGATTACTTACATATTTTCACTTATCCCATACTTTTATTACGCACTATACGTAGCCTAAGAAACCAATAAAATTTATCAATTGATTACAACTGTAGATATACCCAAGAATATTTTTTTTCTTTCGCATTCGGGAATTACATTATTCTCGCGTTACATTCATTATTCGCAGGAGAAAGGTGATAATCTTCGCTTCTCCGGTTCTCGCCAGAGACCCGCAGCGGTCATTCGAACTTTCGATTGATTGGTAAGCCGATACCGCTGGACTTCTGGCCAGTTCGAAAATTTCTCCCAACACTAGCGAGAAAGGAAATTTTCGTTTTCCTTCTCGATTTTGACATTATGCTGTTACTCATGCAATTATTTACTTAATAATTTTTATTTTTTTCGTGCATATTTAAAAGTATGAGACAAAAAGAATACAGGAATATACGCGAGTTTATATCTGGCGGAAATCCAAAACATTTTATAACTAATAGCTGACAACTAATGTCAGAAACTTATCGGAAAATGATAATTTCTGTTGTCAAATTTCTAACTCTCAGTGATATGGTTTTATTTGCTCTTAGTTGAACGTTTAAAATGAATTTTTCGAACACGTTTTTGAACTTTGAGAAGTTCAAAGAGAGTATCAGATGGAGAAATAATCGCTTTGGTGAATTACTTGTAGCATGAGTATAACTAATAATTTTTTAGTTTGCTATTGTTTTGTATTTTGGGAAGCTAGTTTATTATTTTATTTTATTATTGAATACTTTATTGTTAGGTCATCCAAAAAGCATTTGGTCATAGGATTAATTAGTCAATTTATTGAGTTATTTTCTAACTTTTGGTCATTTCATGTAGAGATACTTTTCTACTGGCTACTAGATCAATTTATACTATATATAACACCCTCCAAAATCTGCTGAACTTTATGTGCAGCTTCACATCTATCGTACTGAAAATTTTTATTATAATTGTTGTATTAATAATGCAAATATATTCTACATAAGCATTGATAGAAAAATGCAGGGAAAAATTCTCATGTTTTCTAGTAAATTGGTAATATCAACGAAAAGTACAAATTTTTCCATTAAAACATGGTAAAAATTACTATATTTCTATATAAAAAGTTAAATAAGGCAAACTACTACCAAAAATTCTAGAATCATCTTTCCCGTATCACCCGAAACATTTCCGCCAACGACATTTTATTTATAAACCATTCGGTACTTATTCGTGCATACGTCTTACTTAACATCTCTGAAAACAGTAACTCGATAATATCGCCAATCCCAATTTAATATCGATAACAAGTTTTTCTGAATAGCGCTTAAAAAAGTGTACACACCTATATACTATAACGTGAACGCGGCGCGTGTACCGGCGTCCAAACAGAACGCGATGCATGCCTTCACACACGTGATAACCCTCGTGCGCTCGAGCGGGCGAGCGATGAAAATATGTGCTTATACGAAGGAGCGTCCAGTTACGGTACAAGTCTGTTTTATATGATGATTATTGTGTACGGTATAGGAGGAAAGTTCGTGGGTTTAGGTTTGACTTTTCAGAAGTTATTGTGTTGAGTGATCGAATTGGGTTGCGGATGTTAGGGTAAATTTTTTATTTTTAGGGTTATTCGCGCATTATTTATTTATTTGATACGAAAGTTAGGAGTTTTTGTACGGGTTGGAAAATTAAGTTTTTTACTTATTTTCATTTGAAATAATTATATCAATAGATATTTTATAATATATTTAGATAAAAACTGGCTAATCTTATTGTAAAACGGACATGACTATTACGTTTTATCTGTCGCATATGATATTTCTATTTTTTTGCGAGATAATATTCTAGTATCTTTCGGGTGAATCATGCGTTCTTTCTTACGTTTATTTTTACAGTACATTATTTGCACTTAAGAAATTCATTGTTAAACTTACCGCTAAATATCGATCGGAGTCTCGACGTCTGCGCTTCATTGGACAGCCTCTGCGTTTTCTATGATCTGAAACGTAAAAAAAAAGTAATAAATGTTATTGATAGAAGACCATCTATAATGTATAGCGATATTCGGAAAAAGGAACGAGAAATTAATATTTTTTAAGAAAAATATTGTATCGAGTTTTCAAACGAGTTTCAAACGTAATTCAAACGCATTAAAAACATAATTAACGAACAGTATTCATTCACCACAAGATACATAACATAAAAGTGTCTGTATTTCACAGTGTAACGTCATAAACAAAGAATCAAAATTCTCTGTAATCTATTCATAAAAACAGTTTTTATGCGTACCCAACAACATCAATCATTCATTCCTCCACGATATCGAAAAAATAATCGCTCACAGCTCGACGGCATTTAACTCCTGCAGTCTGAAATCCAATCGTGCCGAAACGGAAGAGAGTGGTAGATTTTCAAGCGCCGCGAATTTCGCATCTCGCGTGTATTAATTGTAAGACCTCGTGGCTCGATTCACGTGTTGCAGCACATGAGTGAGTCCCGTGGGGTGCGACGACATCGCTTAGGGTGTATGCGGTGGCAATGTCATGTAATAAGAAGAGGCGCGCGCGTGCAGGAAAACGTTTGCGAGAGTGATGTATAGTGTCGTGTCGATGTGCGGATACTGATTAATGAGGTATCAAAGAAAGAAAATTATGTAGATTTGTTTTATCGGTTATTTTAATAAGAAGTCGTTTGAAAAATAACAATGTTGGTTGTTCACGGTTTGCGCAAAGAGTTTCACGGTTCTGGTGAACTTAATTTGTCAAGAAATTTTTATTAAAGTATAGTGAAAGATCTATATCAATTACATGCAATTTTTTTTTACTTTTGTTTTAACGACAAATTTTGAAAAATGATAAAAACGTATACGGAAACCGCTTTGTACTGACCATAAGTGTGGAACTCTTCAGGTAATGGTGTGGTACTTTTGTTTTAAATTATTATATTTCATTTAACTCAAGCTCTTTATTTTTTCTAACAATGATACCAGCTTCAAATCTCATAGTTTCTTTTTAACTTTCATTTTCTAGATGTTATTCGACCATTAGTGTATATTATTCACATTGATCATGAACCCATCTGTAATATAAGTATGAGACCAAATATAACCCAAAATGCTTAAAATTTCGTGACTATATGCAGAATAAAAGATTTTTACAATAGAGTACACAGTATTGTATTTCGATACATAAAAAAATATTTATTCATAATGTTAATATTTCAATTATCATTTTTAAACCATTATTATAATGCCTCAATGATCATTATATATTATATCGTTTTCCACACATACTACCTATTTCAATGAGTAAGTGCTCCAAGACAAAAAATTTTTTTTTTTAAACTACGCGAACTAAGCATTACATTAACGAAGATTTTCATTTAAAATCTCTTTGTTTCAACCAGAGAAACTTAAGTGTAGAATCATCCAGCACAACGATCGGAATGAGATTTTTCCAATGGAGCGTTTTTCTCGCGCTTAATTGGCAAAGACCAGCGTCGCGCGAGTTGATGTTTTTCTCACTCGCTCATTCCCTCTCTTTATTTTACAATTCAGCGAGCAATCCACGCGACAAATTAACGATCTTCCAATTATGATGAGCTGCCTCAGTGTTTCTCTTGCTTCTCGTCGTAATTAAGAAATGTACCTGACTTGACAGCTTATACTCTGAATACAGCGCTTGATGGGGACAGATTTAAAGCAAGAGGATCTACCTATGTGTTGTATGAGAATTTGGGTTTTTGTTGTAGGAGTTTTGTATTATAGGGTGATTTCAGACTTTTTATTAATTAAATTAGATTAATAACTATATAGTTTTTGCGGTACGTGCAGAATCAATTGTAGATCATTCGATTTTACTATGCAATCTATAGTTACGTTTTTCCATCGTGTACATTTCATGGATAATAATTTTACCTTCATACGCCGTTCTCTGTCCCCATTACCTGCACTTATACGAAACACGCGCGTATTGCACCCGCATACACTCCACCCCCTTTACAACTTGCCGTAGGTCAACCCTTCCCCTCCCTTCTCCCTTTCCATTGGAAACCCTCGTCTACTCGTTACGTAAGCTCATTCCCCACCTTCCCCCTTTTCTCTCTACATCTCTCTCTCTCTCTTGGTCTGCGTTTGACGGATTATTGTGTGTCTGTCTATGACGCGCTCGCGTTCACGTGCGTTTAACCGTATCTTTCGCTCATATACATGTGCGCATACACACGCGCATATGCCTCTCTCTCCCTTTCTCAATCCAGGTGAGAGATTTCGTCGACCACGGGTGTCTAGAACGAGGGATATTTGGGTCAGGGTGGCGTAGTATAGCGTAAATGCGTGTGCGAACCGGGTTGTAATAGTAATGTGGCAATGTGGAGCGGATACTTGATGTGGCTGTGTTATACGAAGATGTAATGTGTATATTGTAACGATAAACATTGATATATTTATTCTCGTAACGGAAAGAAAGAAAACGGTGGCCCGTTAAAAGGGTGAACTAAAGTTTTTCACATTCGGGGGTTGTAATTGGTATATAGGAGAGGACACGAAATAAGCGCTTCGTCTTGTGGATTTGTCTTAAGTTAGATTCCGAATGGAGATTAGATAGTGAAGAGAAAAAAATTCAATCGTAAGACTAATTGAGGTTTAATTAATAAGGATAGGAACTATCAGAACAGTAATGTTTCTCATGATAATTATTATTTGAGTTTATTAAGATACTAAGTGGAATCATTGTAGCGATTATTCGCTCGCCTTATGATAATATAATAAATCTATTTTTGTGACTTCGAAGCATAAAGAAATAAATCCACTTTTTTGAAAACCAAGAGTACCTCAGATTTTGAATTTTCAAATATTTATTCCATTTTCATTTAAGAATGTCTATGATATGTCACCTACGATATACCCAAAACGTAACCACATAAGTCCATTTTTCAGATTATGTGCGTGGTATAACAACGTAAGTCCGTATTATTTTATGATTTATTGTACTTCTAATGTATTTTATTTATTCTAATTGAATATTAACATGATTTCATAAAATATGTACAATAACTAGATAAAATTTCGAGAGTCCGATAAGTACAGTATCGCGATTCATCTCGTTAATCTCGATCTTATATATAAGTTTAAACATTAAGATTTTTTTTTCTCAGAAACTTGAAAAATGGACTTATGTGGTTATGTCTCGAAGCCACAAATTTATTACAGAAGAATTATCTTAGTCAATTACTTCAACCATACCAAACTATCCTCTACCCTAGAGGCGACTTTTCCCCTCTAAAGAAAAACCTCTACAGATATTTCTCGAATCCTCAGTGTATCAAAGCTTTGCACAGAACACAACGTATACGTTTGCATTATATGCGATGCGCGGGGCCCCGTTTCAACGCAGCACGACTATATACGCGCGCTCGCATAATCGGCCGATTCGCTCGTATACTCGCTCGCGTCATTCGTCTCCTTCTCTCTCTCTCTCTCTTTCTCTCTTGGTTACGTAATTGATTCTGCGAACGACGCGAGCGAGAAGCCGCCGCCACCGTCGACGACTTTTCGCGATACGTCGCGAGCTGTTCTGTACGCTCGAGGAGAAGAGTATATAACAAGTGAGAGAGTTGACGTAGGTGGGGAAGTAGATAAATATACATATATATGTGGAGGGTGCAACTAAAACAAAAATAAAATGATGGGGGTGTGAGAAAAACTGCTTGTACAAATAACTTTATTATATACGTATATATAATTAATTTCTATTCCACATTATATTAACATTAACTCTTTGTTGTGTACAGATATATGAGGAGATAAAGTAAAAAGCGTTCGCGAAAATCGAACGATTGGAAAAATCAATTGAATCGTAACGAACAACATTAATTACATTACTGCGCTGCAATGTCAAGGCCCCGGTGACGAACGAACGCGTTACGCGCACACATATACATATACGTATATATGCAATATAAGTATAATATATACGTATACAAACATACATAGACGTCTTATCTCGCGTGTATGCGTGTATATGTATATTGCGCAACGCGATATTTCACGATCGTTTTACGTAGTGTAATGTACCTGCGCGAACCGTAGATCGTTCAACTTGATGCTATATAAGTACAGGAGGGGGAAAAAAAATTTTTAAGGTTTATAGTGTAGTTCATAGTAGAGAATGAGGTTACAGGTTACATACATATCTTGAGAGACCATGCATCGACGGAATTTATATATATCGTTAACGAACCATATAACGATTAATTAATTCTGTCGCATGACCAGCCGCGCGCGCTTGTCCGCAGCATCTGCCAATATCATTTGGAATATTGTTCGACAATATGCGGCTTCTTACGCAATGCAAAATCTGAATGGCCAATTCTTGGTCATGGCAAACACGAGTATATACCCCGTCGACATGTCAATGCCCAGGGCCGGATTAAGCTATATGAAGGCCTATAGGCTTAAATGTGATGGGGGCCCACTTAAGGGGAGTAAAATGCTGAATTTTCATGGCTTTACTATTTTTCCTTTTATTGCTTAATATCTATTTATGTGTCTACGATAGTGTATGTATATATGAAATTAAAAATACATTAAGTTTAAATATTTCTTTGTAATTTAATTCTTTGTTAACAATTTTACATATAAGTTAAAATATAAAATAATTACATTAAAAATTTTTTTTCCTTGCTTTTTCATCAGCAAAATCATCGATGATGTCCGATATATTTATTTGTTTTAAGAGATCGTATTCGATACTTAATATAGTACGATCTATCAGATTTTCTTGAGACATTGAATAATTAAACCCTGGAGATACTAGTTCCACATAGAAGATGTGGGGCACGCAGACAGGTCAAATGAACTAGGTTGTAAATTGAAAATTATTAAATCCCAAATAGCCTGAGGACGCAAGACCCGCGTAGATGATGTCCGACCCGTCTGCGTGCCTTGCATCATCTACGCGGATCTTGCTTCCTCAGGCTAATTGAGGTTTTAAATTACTTCTTTTATCATGTTTGCGTGCCCCACACCTTCTACGAGAAACTTGCGGCTCCAGAGTATTTGGGGTTTAATTATTTGTAATTGTCAACCAGGGTCGTCCTTGTACAGAGGCCCAAGAGGCTCGGGCCAAGGGCCTCGAGCTTTTAGGAGCCCCGTGTTTGAGAAAAAAATCTTAAACAGAAATATCGGGGGGCGCGAGGACCATGCAAAGAAGAGAGTTACGCTGATGTGTGATAGTGAGTTGATTATTTAAATAATTTTTAAATGGAAGTAGCAGGGGAACGCAAGGTCCACGCTTACAAGTTATTTGGGTCTACGAGACTAAAGTAAGGAAGATGGTTATTTCAGAAACTCTTCAACCTAAATAACCACAACACTCCACGTGCTCCGAAATACTTATTTCGGCACAGATCGCCACACCTATCAGAGATACTATATATTTCGCATATCGAGCTCGATACACCAAGAAACTTCTTAAAAATTTCTTTTGAGAAACTTTGCTAACTTAAAAGGTCATAAAATAGTTAAATAATAATTTATTATTGCATTTATTATTTATTTTATGTTTAATGTTTTTTATTGTATGACAAAATATGAATTGGTGAGGGCCCTTAGGCTGCAGCCTAGTCCGCCTATTGCGTAGATCCGGCCCTGTCAATGCCGTTATCAACGTTATATACTTACTTATTGTTACGAAAACGAACGGAGAGAGAGTGAGAGAAAGAGAGAGAGAGAGAGAGAGAGACACTCGGTATTGCGTAAATTTGATTGTTCGGCAAATATCCAGCTTTGCTTATATACATATATACAAATCGTGTGGTCCGAACCCTATGGTTTGTGCGCTTTATCAAATCAATTAAGTAACCCGGTGGAGATTCTATTACGCGATATACAGTAGATATGTTTATATAGCACTGTGCGCAAACAGTTACGGATGGAATTTTAAAAGTTTTGAAGTAATAGTTGCCTGACTGGTATTATACAGATTGGTACACAAAGACCATATCTTTGTGTATATGTACTATTAAGACAGAAAAATGTGTAGACAATATTGCCGTGTCATTTGCTTTATATTTCTCTCTCTCTCTTTCTCTCTTTCTTTCTCGTGGCTATATAGTGTAATATTATGCAATATACGCAATATATAAATGTAGCGCGTTGCGTTGTTTTTTTGTGATTCTATACTCACGGGCGAGATACAATAGCCCTGTAAAACATCATACAACGCTGTTGATATCAAACTTTTCGTGTGTGATGTATTAAGTTGTGCAACGATAATTGTATATAGTAATTTTAAGAGCGGATGATGATGAAGAAAGGTGAGAGTAGTGCACTCATTCAATTGGCACCTTTAATGTGATAAGTTTCTGATACCACAGTTGGGTCGTGAGAAAATGCAGAATTCGGAGGTTAGTCATAGTAGAGTCAAGCTCGATGAGAGATATTGAATTGAATTTTATCACGCACGGTTTGACTTATTGTTAACAAAGTTGTTCTATACCATGAAATATTTAACCCTTTTTACAAACGTAATTATTTATAAAAGCATTCGGGTATATCGAACATTAAATTGTCAATTTCGCACAACCACCAGCTCATCGCTAATAATAAAAAAAAATGCAAAGCACAATAATTTGATTTTCCTCTAGTGAGACTGCGGGAGGCGATAAAAGCGATTTGCAACATGAGCTCGCGTATAATTACACGACGAAACGGCAATAAAATACACGGGCAGACATCGAAAAAAAATCCGCGTCTGTGGTATAATTACCATGCGCGCACCTGTCGTTGCTTTTATACAGTAGAAAAAAATTTAAAAAAAAAATACACGAATATTATAGCTTCTTCGTATTTTTCGTAACTTTAGCGTCTTCTTAATTACAAAAAAATCATTCATCAATGTTAAAAATGTGCTCTACTCGTTCACAAAGCACGCGAATTTTTTCACGTACTTGACACAACGACGACGACTACGACGACATATCTTATCATCGCGAATCGTTCTACTTTTGAATTTTCCCGGCACGTTATGTGTATAATAGTATAATATACGTTATACGGACATTTCATTTCTGTCTCTCGCGTTTTCTGACGTAACAACGCGCGCGCTATATTGTTATCGTATATTGTGGTGGGTGTATACACGCGGACGTTATTTTTTCTCTTTTCTGCCTCCTCCTCTCCTTCCCTCTTCATCACTGAGTAAGTGATTAGCTCACAGTTATGTCATCGCCACTTAGCCTTTGAATGTTCATATGTGTATATAGCTGGTCAGAAAACTACCTTCTCCTTTTTTTTTTAATTTTTTTACAATTAATAAACGTCTCGTAGTAGTATCAGCAGGTCGCCTAGTTCGAGATTCTTCAGAGCTGAAGTGTTTCACTCGACAGTACAGTAGTCATTGTCACGTGACTTACTTGGAATCATCATCTGTGTCCGCGATTTCTGAGCCGCATTAACGCGACGGTCAAGGTTGCTTAGCTACTTATATTGTTGCGCATTATATAGAGGCGAACGGTATTATGACTGCAATGCGGAAGTAAACTGGGAAGTTGGTTATGTCCGGGTTTAGTGGGAGTAGACTGTGGATTGAGAAATATGTTGAAGATATACACGCGTAGAATTTTATTGACAGTATATAGTGTGAATAGGAAATAGATTTTTTTTTGTTAGTTTTGTTATTTGTTTTGGTGCGTTAAGGAAGTTTTTTAAACTATATAATATTAACTGTGGATTGTTTTTCATCTAACTTCCAGGCACAATATATATTATGCAGATAATAATCGAGACTTACAGTATTAGCGTAAATGAGATTAAAAATTCTTTTTCTTTTTTGCAAAATTTCCAACATCGTAAATAATTGGTACAAGTTGAACATCTTACAATCAACAGCTATGTTTCTTTTCCTACTCGCTCAACTGTAATTTTAAAAATTGAATCATTACTTACTCGTTCCGACGAATTAGATGATTATCTCAGATATGCAAGAGAAACTGTTTAATTGCGTATATATATTATTAATTATCACTGCAATTTTAATATATATACACATATAAATACCTACATACATTATAAAAAAATTTGTTTCAGTTAGTACAAAAGTGATGTGGAAGTGTATAGAATGACCAATCGAGCAGTTATGAACGCAATGTCATATCGAATGATTCTTTCCTGTATATATAGCGACGCAGTTCAAGAGGATATTGCAAGTTTATATAGAATTATTTTACTGCTTGAGAATGCTATTATATACATGGAAGTTAATTTTTTTTTTCTCTTCGGTCAATTCTATATATTTCTTCCAGGAAATGAAAAATGTTTTTAAGAAAGATACAATTCGTATTTCGAAATTGTCGTCGCACAATGACATGAACAGCGTTGTGCTTGTAATACAAATCTTGTTTCTTAAACGAAATTCATAATTTGCCAATCACTATATAACATACAATAGCGCACACAGAGATCGATTCAATAGCCTTAATAGTGAAAGGGACAGAGCGAGAGCGAGTGTATAACTTGCAAGCTACAGCACATCCTGGGCTCTCTGTGTGCCGTAAACGGAAGATATACACCGTAATTATGCAATCGTCCGCGCAGATGTACTTGACATGAAGCACATAGAAGCAACGTTAATTATTTATGTAAGAGATATGTACGCTTCCTCGCGTAATGTATATATGATGATCACTCATCGATTAATACGACGACGCATACATGAGAATTTTTCTACACGTGAGTGCGTGTATATATGTAACATTGTACATTCACACGATTACGGTAATTTTGTTACCCGCATTTTCCGATAGTGCAATATCTCAGGTCGGTTATGCAACAGCCAATAACACACGTCGAACCCTTTCTAATAAATGTTTTACATATAGACATGCTTCCAATGCGACGACATGCTTTTATAATATACATTGAATTTTTCTAACGATCATACTTGATATCCATTGTGCTGATCGTCAACGAACCACGCTGTTGTTACATCACTTATATATGCGCGACAAATCAATCCGTTTTCTGTCTCTTTCTCTCCTTGCCCAAAACAAAAGCAGACCGATGATACATCCTCGCGTCAATCGTTCTGGCATCTCGACCCCAGCAATGACTCTCAATTAAGCAAACGACGATGGACGGTTCAATATGTACGTATACATATATATTGTATGAAAAAGGAAGAAAAAAAAAATCGGCAAACCAGTTTATTTCTCTTTCTCTGATCTGGCGCCTGAGACTGTGTGTGTGTAAGAAATGTAGCAGCCGCGCCTCGGCAGTGGCCGATGAAAATTTTCTCGCAAGAGCCCGCGGTGCTTATCGGCGGTTCGCCATCTGTCTTGACTGAGTGACCGGAGAGAGAGAGAGAGTGCGCGTGAGAGTGAGAGAGAGAGAATAGATTGGCGAAGAAAGGTGTGATATAATGTCGTAAGTGTGAGGGTGAAGTTTTCCGATTGGTACTCAGGCTTCTTTCAAATTTGGTAAAATCAAAATGTTAAATTGATTCTGTGATAATTTTGTGAAATGGTAGCAACGCTAAACAGATAAAAAATCAAAAGTATACGTGATTTTCAGTTAAGCTTATTTCTCTAATGTATGTGTAACGTTCTAGTGTTGTATCTAAATTAAGTTGGTAATAGAATAAATCCTAAAAAGAGATGAAAATTATTCGGTTTCAGGTATTCGGTTCAATTACACATATATTTTATATAGCCACGTATAATGGAAAAGCTTTATGAAAATGATATATGGGGAATTTTGCAGTTTATCTATACTTAGAGGGTTTATAAGATTAAAAAAAAACATTCGAGGCATATACATGTAATAAATGATCAAAAACGATCGAAATCTTTAGAATTACGTGAATCCGGATGAATTGCATTGTAACTTTGCACAGGATTGTCTGATTTCAATCTTTTTGGCTTAATTTGAAACTCTGTTCTAGTGAAAAATTCTTTAGCATTTGTAGGAGCTTAATATTTTTTATCTAATTAGATTTAATATTTATTACGATTATTATGCTAAGCTTAATATTAATTATTCATACCAAATGTTAAAATCTCAGAAGAAAAATTAATGCGTGAACAAAACAGCGGCATAACCCCATTTTTATAAGTGTTGAAAATTTGTCTCGTCTATTGTAGATTTAGAAAAAAAAATATTATATAGATGTTTCTCAAAAACTTTCTTTTATTAGTTTTTGAGCATTTTATAAGCGACTTTTTCCTGTAAGAATATATTTCATGTCATTTGGTTGCAAGAGAATTAATCCAAAATGTGACTGTAAATAAACAAACTTTCAAAATTTTATGCTACAAAAAATCATTGAATTTACGCTGTGAAATCTATGATGACTTGGACATTTTTATAAATAGCACTAAAAAATCGCAATGTTAATGCGATGCGTCAACTGAAAAGATAGATGTTGACGAAACCTCAGTATAAAATGGCTTTTCTACTGAAAATACGTTTCCGCGAGAGAGATGTTTTATACTTAATCGCGCGACCATTAAGCGACGAATTACAATGTTTTAACATTTATAAACTAAATTAGTGTTTAATAGATGCAAACATAAAGTACTTGTTACATTACGTTTTTATAGACGTATCAAAGTGTACTGGGAGATAAAAATTTTGAATATGGATCGTCACTAACGGATGTGACTACTTAATGGTTTGGTCATATTTGGGCATGTGGGATATTTTTATTGAATAATAAAATAAATCTATTTTTTCATTTAAATTCATAGAAGCAAAATGGTTCATTCATCCAATTTATGGCACATTAACTTGACTTTGAATAAATTTTAATGTCTAACATTGATATTTGATTCTTGTAACGATTGTAATTGTGTTTTCGAACGGATAGCGACTGAATAATAAACTTTGTTGTTGTAGTTTTCAGTTCAATGAGCAATTATACGTTTTATTATTTTACTGTTTATTTGGCAATATAAAAAATCAATCTGACTGATAAACTAAACCACAGAAACATATAAATACAGGGCGCGAACAACCCGACGTTTGCATAACAGACCTGTGCAACGCGAAGTATATAACGACATCGTTTACTCTCGCTGTCTGTC
This sequence comes from Torymus tubicola, assembly GCA_035583055.1. NCBI lineage: Eukaryota > Metazoa > Arthropoda > Insecta > Hymenoptera > Torymidae > Torymus > Torymus tubicola. Next base: position 11,088 of record JAWWEQ010024095.1, on the reverse strand, counting down.
TGCATCGAACCTAGCCTAATCTCGATCTAACTTGACTTGCACTGCGCTGATTCTGCAGCGCATATCTATCTATATAGTGCGAGGCGAGAGATGAACGCTTTTTGTGCGCAATGCAGATTGACTAGAAAATTGTCGCGAGTGTTTGGAACGGAGAGGAGATCATCATCGCGCGATCGGTCGCCGTGTATGTAAAATCGAGAAAAGAGGTTTTGTTTTGGAGCAAAAGGCAAGGTAATAGAGATAATAGGTTTTACTAATTATACGGTGTTTGCATTAGTAAAATCAACTGGGTTGGGAAAAAGTTAAATTAGTATAAAAAGAAAAGCAATAACTTTGTTTATAGGGTGCATAATTAGGTATTTAAAGTTAGGATGCCAATTTCACATTTTGAAAATGAAGAGTCTACTTTTTCTTCAATTTGTTTTTACCGATATCGTTATGAGTAGAATTAAGTTGTTATTTACAAGTTAAATCGACGTAACTTAATCGATCTAAATAATAAACGTTTAATATGCTTAATAATGTATTGAATAGTCATTGTAAAGAGGATAGAAGTTTGAAAATGCAAATTTTTTTATTTAAAAAAGGAATAATGAAATCTAAGTAGTTTTGGTACTGATTTTATTGGTTGATTGCGATAGAATTATAATTTTTGTGACAACAGGTACTTTTAAAAAATTACCGTTATATAAAACATATAGAAGAGTCAATACTATTAATTTAAATTATAAATTATGTTCTGTTTAAACAAAAGGCGGAAAAGTATTTTTATAAGATTAATATTATCCTGATTAAAAGAGTGATAGAAATTCTTAGCCTCAAAATTATTTATTGAAGCTATATTTTATATTTATGTATCAATACGATTTCACTTAATCATTTGGATTAAAATTAAATTGTTTCATATTATTATAAAACTCATCGACCACTTAACTGACTACAATAAAAAGTTAATGGAAATTTAATTCGCTATTATTTCTTAGTGTTTCTTTACAAATTTTTTATTTACTTGTATTCAGTGCGTAAAGGAGCTATTAAAAATTAAGCGAGATTTAAACCTTATTAAATGCTATACCTGTAGATCAATAATTACACCGAAACAAAAAATGAAAAATTTGTATTTTGTAAGTTGAAAAATAATTTAACCTTTAAAAGGTAAGTTAAACAGAAAAATTTCTTTCGAAAGTTTGCTCTCTTTTTTAAAAAGAAATTAAACTTATTTATTAATGAATTAATTTGAATAGTGCAAACCAATTGTATCTTTCTTATATTTCATAATTTTATTACCATTCAATGAGACCCAAGCTGAACCAATTTTCCACATAAGTATAAGTGGCAGAAAAATCGTCGGTTTTATTCACGGCCAAAGGCAAAAACCGCACAGAAAAACAAACGGTCGTCCCGCGACTGCGTAATTCAAATGAAAGAAAAAAAGCGTGGGTATGCTGTATGGTAATGCAGCGAAGCTCGGCGATAAAACGGTCCTGAAAGACCGGCTTGCGACATCGGCTTAGATATTTTCAGTGGTGTGCGCGCGCGCGCTGGCGAAAAGTGATACGTCGCGGTATCAAATATAATGACATCGAGTGTGAGAAACTGAGATATGGAAAAAGATATAGCATATAATGTGATGCGCGCAAACGCGAATATGCTTTTTTTTACGTTTTAACGTATAGGTTTTATAAATAAACCGAAAAAGCAGTTGAATTTAGGAGTGATATGAAAGTTTATGAGGATTTCAATATGTTTTTAATGTTTATCTTTTCATTGATTTTAGTGGTTAGTTCTCAATCAACTTTTCGTAATTATTACAGTAAATATGCTAATTGATGTATTACATTTTTCGGTTATACAGGCAATGTTTACATGAATCAAAGTGATTCTTTGCAGATAGATAAGATTAAGATTTTTCAAATGCATTTAAACTTTCAGTTTGAAAATAGTCTAGATAAAATATAAAAAATATAAAAATTTGTATTGCTGTTAACTCTACTCGTGTATAAGCAGTTTTACATGTTTAATATTAGTAGTAATACGCAATTTAACGTAAGAATATAATAATGTGCAATTTAATGATATATAATTTCACGCTCAATAAAATTCATACACCATTTCCAAGATATCGTTTATCAATGAAAAATTCCTTATATGGTTTTTAATTCTCTAACTATTGGGAAATGTCGGGGATCTAGATCATGAATTTGGTGCAAACTTTCAGATATATTTTTTGATTGGTAAATATGACAAGATTGTAATATTAGACCCTCATGGTTATAAAAACTTTTGTTTTAAACAATTTTAGTATAATTATATTGAAACAAAAATCTTTTTTCAAACGGTTGCAATCCAATCTTGGAAATTTTTCAATACAATTTCAAGAATTAAAAAAAAAACTTGAAGCAGGGACTTTTATTGACATTTCATAAATTAAAAAATTGTTAACTTTTTCATAGTTATAGTAGATTAAAACCGTGTAATGCAAATTTATTGATAAACAGACAATTCCTGATAGAATATCATTCGCATTTAGTGCATTTTCCAGGCTCAGTATTAAATTATCAATACTTTTGAAAGAATCGGTATTTCTTAGTCTGTAAATAAAAGTTTCTTTTTCTAGTTTTATTTTAAATTATTAAAATGGTATGCAATATTTGTCAAGATACCATGATTACGTACTGAGTGAATAAGAGACTGTTTCAAATTTTTTTCTAAAACAAACCTAATCATCTTCAGAACTGGAGTTTTTCTTTTAATTATAGTATTATTCTCCATAATTCTATAAAAAAAAGAAGAAAAAAAATACAAAATTTGAGTCGAAAGCGCGATCCCTATTCCCGATATTCTCCTATTAAAAGTTGTCGCCTCGATTAACTCCAAACCTCACTCAACGCCGAAAAATAAATAATCACAAGTTCGACCGCTACCGGGCATTACTTTTCCTAACAATCCAATATAAATCAACTCGATAACCCGGTACATACACGCAGTTCGCAACAAAACGTCGCTCTCGCATGCTACATACTGCACTGCACTACCACGTCTCGCGTTGTAAATCAATTATACGATAATGTTTATATACGCGTCGCGCGAGCACATCTTTGACGTAACACGCGGCGAGCTTAGCGCGCGCCCCGGCGCAATTGCGTAATTTTGAAAAGGCTTACAAGCACGTTTACAAATTTTCCCCTCTTGTCGTAAAGACAGCCAGAGAAAGGGAAAGAGATTTCAACGGAATTCTGAATGCACTGACACGAATCTTCGTTCGATTTTTTCGCCGCGATGTCGTACGGATTCTCTTCGGCTCTGATGACCTTGCGCCGTCTATATATCTATATATATATATATATATATATATACGCATCGTGTATAAGCAAACGCAGTTGTGCCGTGGTTTCTTATACATATACTTATTATACGACAATTTTTTTTTCTCTAAAGTGACGCGGAAACTTATTGGCTCTATTTTTTCTGGTTTCGCGAAGATGCTGTTCTTTATCCACGATCTCGTGTCACTGGTATATACATATACATACAATTATTGACATTTCGAGAACTACAATTTTTTTGTGTATATATATATATAATAATATAGATACTCTTTTAAATTACTACTCGACATTGTCGTCGTTGCGCGAGCGCGCGCGCGTAGACCAATTACGCGGTAGCGCGCGAAAAAAATCCAACTCGTCGGTCGCAAATGAATTACGTAAAAAGTGACTTTGAATATTTATAAATATTTGAGGCATTGTATTATGCAATACCCGTGACGCGAGCTCGGCACCGTAGCCGTTGTAGTCGACGACAATATTATAACTCGGTATGTACGTTGTGTACATGTTGCAAGTGCACTTGTGCCCCATCGTTGTATCGAAATATCAAATCAACAAGAGTCGTAATAATATACGAGAGCGTCTTGACGATATGAAAAGTGCTAACTAGAGCGAAGGTCGTGTGTTCGTATGCGTTTATACATATATATACCCCCACTTCTCGTCCATTATAAACCAGTGTCGGCGATTCGCCTAAAAGGCGGCACGTGCGAGGAACGTTGTCGTCGCCGCGCTTTTCTTTTCAAATTATCGCACTTGATATATTTATATAGATGAATGAAGCTTGCGTTCGAGTCGAATTCATAGGGTACGTTGTATAGATATTTTATATACATATATATCTGTATACGTATATGTAAAACACTTACGTCGAAGGAAGGAGGCGCAACAGGTCGCCGCCGATCCTCATACTGATGGTTACGTAGTACAGCCTTCTCTCTCTCTCTCTCTCTTCTACGATGTATTTAAATGTATATGTCTACAAACATCACTGCACAGTGCACAGAGCTTAAGTATATACACACTGGACACCGAGGTAGAAAAGTAAAAAATTCGTCACACACTTGAAGTTTAATGTATCTATATATATATATATATATATATATATTTATATACACGTTACTGCAATATACGCACGCGCGATCTGAAAAAATGCAGCTGCATCACACGCGTCGTTCTGCGTGTGCAGATATACGCGCGGGGGGCACGCTAAGACTAGAGCGCGCAGTGCAGCGCGCGATGCGACGACGAGTGCATATATGCCGTGTGAGGAGAGGAGAGACGCCGATAGCGTGTGCAGTTGTGCGATTGTGTACGCGCGCGCACGAGCAAGTGTGCGTGCATGTGTGTGTGTGTGTGTGAGCAAATAAGTGTACAGTCGACGCAGCAGAAGCATAGAGAGGGAAAAAAACGAGGGAGAAGTGCAGTGTAGATGAAGCGCAATGTTAGGAGAGAACGAGTAGGCGGCAGCACCTTACGAGGATGGCAATCGAGCTTGCGCGACGGTTGATATGTATATACGCAGCCGTTGTAAACTTGCGCCGGGTTTTCTTTTTGGATGTAGAGATTTTTTTATGTATAACTGAGAATTGGATTGTTTCGTGGGTCATTGAGTTATACTATGTATGGGAGTAAGTGGATGTTAGGCAAGTGTGCCTGTTTTAGGTATTAATCCGTATGGAACAAAACATACGTGTTGGTATATATGTAAGCGAATAATTATTCATAGTATCTGTTCGATGCTTAATTTTTTCAGCCCAGTTTTGTAGAAAACATGTGATATTTAGAAGACTTTTTAATTATAAATCATAATTTTATATATATCAGATAAATCGTGAATGTTGTAGATATCCGAGAAAAAAAATAGAGCAAAATAAAACTTTTTCTTTCAAAATTATATCTTTTGATTGTTTAAAACCTTTTTAATCAGTTCTTAGATATGAATTGCTTCTGTTTTATGTAATTGATTATATCATTAAGGCGCGAGAGCGCATTTCGAAGGCACGTATGAGTCGAGACAGCGCAGAAACGGAAACAAAATTCTACCTTTTATGAAAACGTTGTTATAAGAAGAAATTTAATGGTGAAAGGAAACAAACAGTGAAATTACAAATCTGTAGCGAAGTGCGTTGGACCGTGTTCTACTGCTTTAAGTCCTAATTCACTGGGAAAGCTTAATAAGAATCTAGCATCACTTGAGGTAGAAAGCAGATTAGAGTTAAAATTGCCAAGAATGATGCTATTGTTGTAGTTGTCACTATGTAACTTCAAGTCTGCAAGAAGGAGAGCAGATGTTTTTTTGAGTGACACATCGGGGGGGGCTGTAAACAATGCTCACAAACACAGGATCTAAATTTTTGCCCTGAATGGAACCCATGAAATATTCTGGCACTTCAGGTTTTCCAGCAGTTGCTGTATCTGAATGTGCCAAGTAGGTGAATTTATAGATGTTTTTGATGTACAAAGCTACCCCACCGCCTTGCGAGTTTCTGTCTTGCCTTACCAATGAGTAGCCGTCGATATCAACATTTCTTTCATCTATAAGGTAGCCAAAGCGCGTCTCGGTTACGCCAAAAATATCGAAAGAGGAGTCGCTTAAAAGATATTGCTTGACCTCCAGAAAATGCTTTTTTAGAGAGCCTGCATTAAGAAAGCCAGCCCATAAGCCCTTCGAAGTTTCGGATTTACATCTTTTTGTAGTAGTTGGAGCCTTATCTCTGCCCAGTCAATTGCTTTCGGAGGCAGTGGTTGCTACGGGGTTTGAGGATTTGTAGTAGTTGGCTATGGCTCCGAGATCAGCGGCCGTTTCAAACGCATGCATACTTTCTCCATCGTTCCACTTGGTCAGAAAGGCAACCTTACAATGCCACGTGTATTTGAAGCCTAAGCCTTTAGCAACTTTTTTGAGGTTTTGGAATTTCTTAAAGACATTTGCACTGAGCGCTTCAGTAATATAAATATTTGAGTTGATAATAGATGAGGAGTCGATCTGACCAAGAAGTGATAGATCCAGATCGCATGTGTTGAGGAGAGTGATGTTTTTCTTCGCTACAATTATTTCGTTTAGTAGGTTTCGAGAATTGACGCGGGCGAATAGCGGTAGAGGGCAAGTGCTGTTCGAATCGGACCACCCCCAGCTTTCCTCGCAGCAATACGACAGGAAAGGATATCGTTAGCAGTTATAGACGGCAAAACTGTTTTCAGAATAGCGAATGCAGTCGTTTTAGGATTAAAATCAGAGTCTTTTATAAAATTATAGTGGTGACAAGCTCTTGGCCCTGTCGGGCCCACACTTAGTTGCTACCACCGTACATGCACCATTTTGGGTTGGACGTCCCGATTTCATGGTTGGCTCTGGCACGTCGCAAGGATACTCTACCGAGGATTGGGTGAATTAGCAGACACAAACACACGTTCCATACAATCTAAGGCACTAACTACTTTTCAGTGTTGCACTAGATCCTTCAGAGCGTCGAGTCTTCTCACTCTGTCTCTCCACACTTCAGGATTCTCTTTTATTTTGTTTATTTTACATATTTCCTGAAGCGATGAGAAATGGAGCCTGCTTGTGGCAATGTATTATTTCATTATTTCTTATAAATTATATTGTTTTCCTTAATTTATTTGTTTTTTTTTGTTAACCATTTTTCAGTCGGTGTGTGCACAACGGCATTAGGCGTAGTGGTTGCCCTCAGCGCGCTCAAAAAATTGTAAGTTGACAATCAAACTGGCATAAGCATACTGGACCGAAAGATCGCCGAGTTGTGGGAGCGGCGAATTTCGGTTCACTGCCATATCGCCATGCTCAGCATTATTGAGCCTTTTCCCTTGGTGTAAGCAGTATTTCGACCAAATACTTGGTCGAAAATCGTAAAAAATAAAAATCATCCGGAGTGTGCTCGAACGTTTCAGAATGTCGCGAATCGAAAGAAACAATCGTTTTTCGGAAATCGATTTTCCGGCCCCGTTATCCGTTATCTCACAAACTTTGGACTCTGAAATTTCCCGTTATTATTTATTCTAAGGTTTTTAATCGTTGGGTCAGCGGTTGTTTGTGTTGTGTAAATGATTATTTTTTAAATTATATTACTGTTTTTTAAATGTTGTGTTATTGGGAAATCCTGCGAGAGGGTTATTCTAGATTGAAACTGATCGCCCTTCCTCTCTCTCTCTGCTGTTGAATACTGTGCGCGCACGAGAGCTGTTCGTTGTGAATTTAAAGAGAGTTGAACACGCCGTACTCGTGGCGTTTGATATGACAGAATCAGGGATGTAGGATAGGGGTGAGAAATAACGGTACAAATCTTAATTTTGAAAAATATAAAGTTAAGTTGTATTGAATAGACTTAAAAAGATGAATTGAACGTATTAGAATTTTAATGTGTTGAGTGTATGGAAAGGATGTGAGCGCGTTTACGCGTGAAGATTTATACTGACCTTACGCAAATTATGGGGAAGCTGCTCTAGACAGGTGCCGCGAATGGAGCGGAAAGAGAGCGAGCGCGGCGTGCTCCTCCCTTTTATTGCGCGATAAGGAGCTCGCGACTTCGCGCCCTCCCGTTAGGAATCTGCGGAATTAATTCCAAGAAGCCTCCTGCATCGCGTGGGGGCGGATTCCTTGGCGCGAATGATTTAAATTTTAGGCCGCAACAAATACAATAGCGCACCGTGCTTGCCGTTGGGAGCGCAAGCTAACCTACAGAGGGTATACGATTGCCGGTCTGATAATGCAAAGAGCAGCAGTACAGCCGGTTCGCCCGTGTCGTGGCTCGGCTGCTGTCTGTTTTGTACCTATATATATATTTACAATTGCACGGCACTTTAAGGATTTTTCTTTGCACTCGAGAGGCACTTTGAGGATTTTGCGGCAATTTGAGGAGAATCCTCAAACGGGTTAGGCATTCGCGCAGTACTTTGAGGATTTTTCAGCCTCGTTTACACAAGAGAGATATTATTTCTTTAGTCACGCATACAGACTTTTGAGGATTATATACAGGGTGTCCCATAAATACCGGGACCCCCCAATATTATGGAGAATATTGTGTTTAAAAAAAATCTAAGCCTTCATAGGTTTAGGATTTTTCCCCAGCTATTCAATGGTGACCTTGAATTTGACCGTAAACATGACCTTGAAGGTCATTCGAAGGTCAAATAAATTTTTTTAAATGGAAATGCCTATTTTTACCCCGGACATGAAAGGAGCGGAAAATTTTACGTCCGAATATGACTTCAACTATTTATAAAAATTATATTCCTGATTGTTTATCGAAGTCGATATAGTCACAATTTTATTTTTAATCCCGAATATCAAAAAAGTTGGTTGACTTCTGATTCAGCCATTTAAGGCAAGACATTACTTGCCCAGCCAGTTAAGGCAAGGCATTACTTACCCAGCTATTTAAAGCAAGGCAGATCAACCCAATAACCCAACCCAGCCAGTTAAGGCAAGGTAGGTCTGGCTCAGAATGAATTTTACAGTAAATGTTCAAATTGGTGCCCATCAACTTCTTGGCAGTATGCTAGTCGATTGTAAAATGATCGAGTTGCATTTTGAATATCTTCAGCAGGAATGAGAGCAGCTTGATCTGCGATTCGTCTACTAAATTTTGAGGTTTAGTTTGATAAACTAATTCTTTGAGACGACTCCACAAAAAGAAATCGAGTGGCGTTAAATTTGGCGATCGTGCTGGCCATTCAATCGCACCTCTTCGACCTATCCAACGACCTATGAAAATTGTGTCTAGATAGTCACGAACGCTGCGGGCAAAGTGTGGTGCAGCTCCATCCTGCTGAAACCATGTGTTTTGAAAATTTGCACCAGTCATTTGTTGTATTGCAGGAACGATGTAATTCCGAAGCATAGTCTCATACTTCTGTCCATCTAAAGTTCCTTCAATAAAGAAAGGCCCTATTATTTGATTATTCAAAATACCAGCCCAAACGTTCAGTTTTTGTGGATATTGGGTATGACTATCTCGCATCCAATGAGGATTCTCATCGGCCTAATATCTGCAATTCTGCCTGTTTACATTTCCATTTAGTTGAAATATGGCTTCATCAGAAAAAGCTATATTTGATATAAACGTTGGATCTTCGTTATTCTTGTCATCATGTAATCACAGAATTCTACACAGCGATCGAAGTCATCCTCATTTAATTCATGGACAAGTGTTACTTTGAATGGATGGAATTTATTGTTTTTTAGAACTCTATGAACAGAATTTTTACTCATATCAAGAGCATGAGAGGCTCTACGCAAACTAGTGTCGGGATTTTCCTGAAAAGTCAACAAAACGTCTAAACAATTCTCTTCATTTGTCACTGAAACGGGTCTTCCGGTATTGGGAAGATTTTTAACGCTACCCGTATTATTGAACCGTTGAATAGTTCGTTCTACGGTTGATTTTGAAATTGGAGTCCTCCCGTTTCTAAAGTGATTGTTGAATTCATCTCTGACTCTTTTGTACGATCGCACCCCAACCTCTTATCATTAAAAGCGTTATTTGCTCCCTTTTAGTTAGTCTATCCATTTTGACTATAAATCAAACTTAAAATATTTATCAAGAAAGCTATTAATAGCCAAAAAATAATAGAATATCAACAAATCTTATATTTGATAAAAAATCAAAATTATATCCAATAACCCAACGGACCAATAAATCAATAAACCAAAAAAATTTTAGAATGCGATAAAATGAAAAATTTTAAATGGAATAAAACATGAATGAAAAAATAGAGAGAAAAAAAAATAATCAACATTTTTAGAACCAACCAATATCTTTAACATTAAAATAAACTGATAGTCAAATGATGTTTCAAATTTCAATAATACTTTAAAGATAGCTTGAATTTACTAATAGATCCATTTTTAAAACTCAAAATTTGGCAATACTTTCTTAAAATTAGAAAAAAATAGTACTTTTTTGAATTTATACTACTTGCATTTTACTCGAAAACTGATACTTTGTGCTTTTAATAAGAAAACTAGCCTTAGATTCGTTTCCTGCGAAAACTAGCACCTAGTAAATTTTCGACATAAAATATTATAATGCACTTGCGTTTGTACTCGAAAATGTATGTAGTAGATGACATTCATAAGAAAACTAGCACTAGATTCGCTTCTCGGGAAACTTAGCAACAAGTCAATTTATGACCCACAGTTCAGGATCAGTCATTTTTTCAGGTCTAAAGTAAATTTTCTCGTTATAAGAAACCTTACAAAAATCATTTGACCTTCAAATGACCTTATGGTAAAGGTCAAATCCGAGGTCACGATTAAATAGCTGGGGAAAAATCCTAATCCTCGTGTGAAAAAGGTTTCCTATCGAGCGTCTTAATCGAATAATTTGGCAGCACCCGCGTTTGACCTTGATGGTCAAGCCCAAGGTCAAATTTCTTAGCATGGTAAAGGTCATAGTCGAACGTAAAATTTTCCGCTCTTTTCATTTCCGGGGTAAAAAATAGGCATTTATATTTAAAAAAATTTATTTGACCTTTAATGACCTTCAAGGTCAAATTCAAGGTCACCATTGAATAGCTTGGGAAAAATCCTAATCCTATGAAGACTTAGATTTTTTTTAAATACAATATTCTCCATAATATTGGGGGGTCCCGGTATTTATGGGACACCCGGTATATGTAAATATATAGATATGTACATGTACAAGTGTACATGTGTACAGGTTATAGGTTATATAAAAGTTTATAATCGGCATGGACAATACTAATTAAAATGCTTTTGCAATAATTTTATAGAAAT
>JAWWEQ010024074.1:0-27157 GCA_035583055.1 Torymus tubicola | reverse complement strand
CCTACTAAAACTAAAACAATATTATTTGAGAATAGGAAATCAAAGAAAAGAGATAAAAGATTAAAATTGCATATCAACCAACAAAAAATCGAAATAGTAGACAATATAAAGATACTAGGACTATTATTTGATAATCATTTAACGTGGAAATCACATATCAAACAGCTAAATAATCAATGCCTCAACAGAATGAATATTCTAAAATTACTATCAGCAAAAAGTTGGGGTGCTAATCAAAAAATTATCATTAATACATATAAAGCCTTAATTCAACCTAAAATAGATTACGGTAGTATAGTTTACGGATCAGCAACAGAAAATACGCTTAAAACACTAGATCCAGTTTTGAACACGTCCATTCGAATAGCTACTCATGCATTTAGAACCAGCCCAACTACAAGTTTACTAGTCGAGACCAAGATTCAACCTTTACAAATAAGAAGAATGATCACGACCTTAAATTACACAGCAAAAATTATATCTAATCCGAGCAATCAGGCCTATCTCACATTATCAACATATACTGAACAAATTCCAGAAAAGAAAAACAAACCCAAAAATTCATTCAGAAACAGAGTAAATAATTACATCAAAGAATTGAAAATTCCTTCATTAAAAACAGTATCGCACCAAACACTCCAATTCTGCCCTTGGGAAAATAGCTTAATAGAACTAATCATAAACAATGAAAAATCGCAAATCACAGAAAATTCACTAGTCGAAGAATTCCCAGAACATCAACATATTTACACCGGCTATTACGCAGATCAAAACACGGCAGGAACTGCGGTACTACTTCCAAATAATGAAACTATTCTACATAAATCCCTGAAATGGTTAACTACAAAAACAAACCAGGACATATCAATCATCAAAGCAATAGATTATATAAAAAATTCAGAAAACAAATTTATATTACACATAGAAGACAAAAAATTCACAAATAAAGCAGAAACTCCCACCAACGCAACAACTAAACTAATCCTAAATGCAATACACAAATTAAAGAACAGAATCATGATTAACATGACTAACATTAACTTAACCAAGACAAAAAAATTACACGAAGCAACAATACTTGCGAGCAAACTTAATTACTCCGAAGACAGCCAAATCACAAACTACCTAGATATTAAAAAATTAATTCAAACTAAAACAAATAAGAAATGGAATCAAGAATGGATCAATAGCAAAAGAACCCACTTACATGTAATTAAAGACAACATATTCGAATCTAATCCCACCACCAAACTAAACAGACAAGATTAAGTACTTAATAACCAGATTGAGAATTGGACACACTCATCTAACACATCAACACCTAATCAGTAAGCAGCCCAGAAATACATGCCAATACTGCAAAGTGCTACAGACGATAAACCACTTCCTAATCGAATGCTCAGAGTTCATTGACAAAAGAAAGGAAAACGAAATTCAAGACAGAAGTATAAAAAAACTACTAAGTGAAAGAAAGAATTGTAAAAATGTAATAAAATTTATAGACTCGTTAAATATACGTAAATTAATATAATAGTTATTAATATTATAATAGCGATATTACAAATATGTAATAATATATATTATGTAATGACGAAGAATTAAGTAAGTAAGTAAATTTCTTGTTATGGTCGAACCCACTAAGGGGGATGCGACCTAAAATAAAATTAAAAACAAAAGAAAAAATAAAGGTAGAAGTGTAGCGGTGATAGAATGCAACCTTGAGGTAGTCCTTTGTTCGTGCATCCCTTTGCGAATTCGGCACCATTGATGAAACCGTGCAGATTTCTATTTAAAATGCGGTTTTTGACATATTTACGGATGAGAGGAGGAATGTTGAGATCTTTTAATCTAGAGAGAAGAACTTCAAGGTGAACATTGTCGTGGGCCCCTTCTATATCTAATCCAAGCACTCCCAATATTTTCTTTTTTTTTCTTAGCAATAATGGAATCAAGGTAAAGCGGGGCTAGACAGTCATGACAGGATTTCCCGCGTCAGAATCCTTGGAAGAATTTGGGTAGAATGTTGTTACTTTCACACCACCACATTAGTCGATCATTGATTATTCTCTCGAAGATTTTCAGCAATGTTGATGCCACGACTATTGGTCGATACCTTTATCTCCTCTCTTAGGGATAAAACATACTTTGAAATCCTTCCAATTTGCGGGGTAGTCTCCGGAGGAGAGAATATAATTGAATAGAGATGCTACCCATGGATGTGTGGGGAAGGGTAACCTTTTTAAGATAGAATAGGTTATGCCATCAATACCGGGTGCAGATTTGTTTTTGCTGTTTAGTATAGATAGGGTTGGGTTACTTCATTAACTGAGATGGACTTTTCCGAGTAATGGAGGCTCGGGGACGAATCTACGATCTCATTATCATGATATTGATAGTTAGCTGCAATTTATTCGAAGGCCTCAGCTAATTTGGTGTCCTCTTCCGATGCATTGGATTCCACCGTATCGGGCTTGGGATTATAATGGCGATTCTTAAATGTCTTTATGATCCTAAAGTTGTCTAACATCGTCCGATTAGGATTCATAGATGAGATGAAGCTTCTGAAGTTTCTGTTTTTGATATCTTTGAGTAATTTGATTGATGATGAGTAAGCTTCCTTGACTTTAATTAGATTTTCGGGGTTGGGGTTTGCTTTGAAAGCCTGAAGTTTACCTTTCTCTCATCCACTACTTTGTTGCATTCCTCATCCCACCAGCAGGCATTTGGAGATTTTTTGTTGTGTTTTATTTTGCCTACGTGATTTTGATTTGGAGATGTATTTGAAGGACTGTGTGGTTGTTTGATTGTTTCTGTTACGGTGGTCTGTTGATGTGAAGGTAATTCTGGAATGAGAGAAGCCTCGTTCGTTTCTACGTAGCTGGCTGGATTCTGTGGATTTACTCCGTTTTCAAGAAGCCTTAGCGTGAGGTTGTTCAGGTACGGATTGGAGACTTGAATGCTGACCATATTTAAACTGGTGTTGAGTGAGAGGTGATGCAGATACCTTTGTTTTGCTAGAAATATAGCGTGCGTTATTGATGTGTAGTGTAGAGCTGATTGTGTTCACTTCTTTATGAAACTCTCATGTCTCTAGGTTTCTGCAGAAGTTGGTCCCATGGCCATATTGTTGGCATCTGTAACATCTGAGAACGGCTGGAATATGCTGATAAACCTTCCTAAAAACTCCAAATATGTTGATGTATTTGGGAAGGGCGTCAGTGCAGAAAATTTTGATTTTTGCTAGGTTGATGTTGATGTTCCCTTGTCCCGAGGATGCTACCCTGGTAATTCTTTTTATTTTTTTGATTGCCTCTCCATCTGGACAAATGATGCCTGCCAACAGCTCGTCCGTTGGGATTTCTAGGGGAAGGTCGAGTATTACGCCCACGTTGTAAAGCCTAGCGTCCGGAATATAGGCTTTCCAGAATGGATTTAATAGAGATATACCCTTCTCTACAAATTCGTTGGCTTCAGGTGCTGAGTTGAAGGCGGTTGAGTACTTCTTCGAACCCTCTCTTTGGAGAGAAGATATGCGAAAGCCTGCTGTGAATATGTTTCTTCCGATCGATATAATGTGCAGGTTCCCTAGGTTGTTGTCTGGATTGGAGTCAATTATATATACCAGAAAAGGGCCTTGAAAGTCGTTGGGGGGTATCTGTTGTGCTGTTGAGATTCGAAGTCCGAGTATAAGGGTTCGAAGACGTTAGGCTCTGCCGTGATGTCAGCATCGAGTGATGTATTCTGTGCTTGACGTCTATCGTTTGATGTTGTTTTTGGTGCGGTGAAGGTAGACGGAGGCATGTTGAGAATTTAACTTGCGCCCATACCACATAGTGTGATATCCCAAGTGTAATGTAGTGGCAAGGTTAACTTTTGTCCTTATAATCTTGCTAGCGTGGATTTATAAAACAATATTTCAGTTAAAGGTATGAGGCGTCGCTTCTGAGCAGAGCAAGGGTGTGAATCAACAAACCAGTTGTGAATTTTTCCCAGAAGTCAGATAGTCACCGAGTGGATAGGACTTACTGCCATTGGGGAAGTTTGATCGGCTTTAGTGAAGATGAGGGATGTCCCAGTCCGTTTTGGATGGCCTATAACGGTGATAAATTAGCAACTATTCTTAAGAGTAATAAAAGGTGTGAGAGAAAGCACATGGTGTGCGAATCAAGTGTAGATAAAATCAATAGGAAACTCCATGCATAGAATTAAGTTGTACAATGAGAATTGAGTGAGCAGTTGAAATAGGGGGTCTATATTTATATTTGTGTGTGTAAATCCAAGTATGAATTTTGATGTAGTATAATACATTTCAATGTATATCATCGCGCAATCACTCCTTAAGGCTCTTTCTATACTTGCCTTCGGAGCGCTCCCGGGCTCCTTGATATCCAGGCGACAGATTAGAAAAGAAAATATAAAAGTAAAATATTATTAATTGAGAGAGCAGAGTTATTAATTATGGTGAGTGAAGCGATAAGAAGGTACAGCTCCCACAATTTTGTTTACAAGGGGGGTTATACCTCTTGTTTACCCTGACTTGTTGCGAGGTGTTGTTGTATGCTTAAGATCCGTGTTATTTGATTATAGCCTATCTGAAATATTAAAATTGGTAAAGATGAAATTACACAGGTTTCCTGTAAGATATTTTATGCCAATATGTATGTATTTTAATGGTTGCCGCACGTTTAACCAGATTTAAAATTGGTGAGGTAGAAAGGAGACACTTCGGTTGCTGACTGCCGCTCGACGCAATAAAGTTATTCGCACGATTATTTGCCTGCGCGTTCCCTCTCCGCGTAGCGTTAGCATATGTTGCCTTCTGCGCCCGAGACACACTCGCATGCGGGGGGGGGGGGGGGTCCAACTCTTTAATTGCTAATATCTCAGCTGTCTCGCTCGCGCTTTCTTTTCCGCTCTTCGCGCCCCTTTTATGTCTATGTAACAACATATGTTGAAATTTTGCTTCCTTTTTGAGATAAAAATTAATGAAAATTAATAATTATTTTATCTTTAAATTCAGCATTTATACACACACACACGCAAATTTACGTATTGGTAGGGGAAGTAGTGAAAAAAAAAGTCGCAATTATATCTGATTAATGTAATAGAAGATATTAAAATAAAACTTTTTTCTATTGGACATTTTTTTCTACAATCAATTCCTGACGAGTTAAATTCAAAACAAGATTTTTAATGCCTAAATGTACCTAAAATGATCGATGTTTACAGCTTAGCAGGATTTAAATTTATATAAAAATGTTAAATACAAAAGTTGTAGATAATATTAAAAATAAACTTTTTTCTATTTAACATTTTTATATAAAATCAATTTCTAACGAGTCAGACCTATTGGCGATCGCAACGAAAGAGTCGCCGTCTAGTGGTTAAAAGTGCAATTCGACGGAGAGGTGAAAATATACGTGTTTAACACGGTAAATTTATTTGAAAACTATATAAAATGACAAAAATAAGAAAAGTTTGTGTTATATATACTTGCAAACAAAGGCCTTTGGATGGAATTTTTTCCATAAATTTCAAAAATCAAAGCTGCTGAGACAAAAGTGAGTGAAACTTTGCAAATTGCAATCCAAGTACATAACCTCACATATGGGGATTTAGCTAATCCTAAGCAGTACGGTAAAAACTTCGTTTTTACATAGACAGCAGAGGATTGGCACGCAACAGCGCGCAGGAGGGTGCGTCCCCTCTAGTTTATGACGGCATCATTCTCGTCGCGACGCGGTACCTCAAGAAAACTAAATATAATCAAAATCAATCCAGTGGTTCTCGAGATATTGAGACCGAACCGAATTTGATACGTTCAAGACGCACAAACGCGCCAACCGTCTATTAAGATAAACTTTTACTACTAATAGCACATTTATTACATGAACTATCAATGTAAAACTATTTGAAAATAAAAGTTTGAACATTTTTTCAATTAGTCCCCCAAATTCCGGTTCGATACATCCAATAGTTAATCAACAACTAACGTTATAAATAAAAAAAAACTTGAAAAAATAAATGCGTAGGCGATTTTTTCTAGCTTTAAAATTAAGCTAAAAATAATCTCTATTGAATGCAAAAAAAGCAATTCCGTATCGGTTTTTGCCTGACTCTGAGGTAATTTATTCATAATGCTGTTTTGTACGTTCTACTTTGTTAGTTGTAAAGAGCGATTTAATTTCAACTTTTTGAAATTTTTCTTTTTCCATTCGTTTCTTTGAATCGATTAGAACCTACCCATCACTTTTTGCAATAATATGAGCCATTTACGAAAACTGATTATCTACCTTCATACCTTATCTACCATCAACAGTCATTTTACAGTTAACAAATCGAGAAAAATATGACTTAAAGTACATGAAATTGTAAGTAATTGTATTGTCTACAATGTAAAACTACTCATTTTCTGATTGGTCCACTAAATTTTTATAGGCAGTAAAAAAACTGAAAAAACACATCATTTTACCACTTATTTGCGTATTCTTAATTTAGCGGTGCTCCTTTCCGGTTAGTTTTTCGATATATTATCATTCTACACACCGCTGTCCACCAGAAAGTGCAATAAAATCTCACTGAGCAATTTTTTTTAATTTTCAGGAGTTTATGATCTAGTGATCGAAGGGAGGTACATGATTTTTATTAAAAAATAGTTTATTCTTTTTGATACACCATGAGGAAGTACTGCTCTTATGTTTACAAACGTGCACTAAAACAACATTTTATGCACGTTGTGTCAATAGTAATATCCGATATAGATGATAAAAATGATTCTCACGATTCAGAAAAATGTCTCCTAATGTTTGAATAAAAGTGTCCCCTTATCAGTACTATTTAACTTCGGCGATTGGTTGCGATTCAATCCTACTAGAATGGCAAAGAAAATTTACGTAGAAATATAACATTATTTTCATTGTATTTATAATTGCATTACTTTATAATACGGTTGTTTTCCAACAAATTTTTAGTGTTAATACATATACTTTTATACTTATAAGGAAGTATCTGTCATTATATTTAATGGATGATAATCTGATTCATTGTATTACTTACAAAAATATCCAGTGCTGATGAATCTTCCGAAAGAAGTATATTTTTCTAAAATTTTAACCTCTGATTTATCACTGAGAATACTCCAATCATTTTGAATTCTATCAAGGATAGTTTTTATCTAGAAAATAATTTTACATAAGTATCCCAACGTCGTAAATTTATTTTTTAATTAATTTGATTAATTTAAAATGCACATTTTTAAAAAAACTGTTAAAAAAATTTAGATTTATTTTAAAATTTTTCAAATTGTATTTTCTTGAAAAAATATTCTGTAAGTTAATGTGAAATTTATGGATTAATTAGTATCTCAAGCTATGATTCTACGATTTCTCCAATTTTATTGATAATTTACAATTTTATAAGAATGTACTAAAACAATAACTTTACTTTGAGGAATATAATTGCTAATGACTTGTGCAATGGGTTTTACATATAAATTTTATTTAAAAAAAATAAGAAATAATTCGGCTTTAAATATTATTCATTTCGCCAGAGATTTTTTATTAGAAGAACGTTACTAACAACGCCTTATTACACTTAATATTATATACTAATTTAACACAATTTAAAAATTTTTATTACCTTATTTTTATTGTATATACCATTTAAATATTTTATACCTAAACCTATATTGTATATGATTGGAGAAAAGCTTTCAATGACGTAATCAACGTCATTTCGAATTTCTACCAATTTTATAATCTGAAAGAGTAAAAGTCAAGAATCTTGGTTTAATTATAATAAATTTCCTTTAAATTATACATACTTACTTCAGGAATAAAAATACTAATATGTTGAAAAATCCAAATAGATGTGAGAATATTTGCTAAGTTTTTGGTCTGGTAAGGCCATTGTCCAATCAGTAACATTGAAAGTTTTGTTATTTTGTAATATGTGCGAATACAATAACTTTCTTTATTATCCATTTTATAACAGCCCTTCCCAGTAAGTAATAGATACCAACGTGATGTAAGAAGATTATCTTTTTTGGTTTGTAAGTACTACTTTTATGTTTGTATGGGTCGGGATCAATACAGGGCTTATTACGTATCATTTGAACCTACTAAATTATTGTGCCATTGTGTTGCTCTGTTATTAGTTCATTTTTACACTTATCCAATTTACTTATTCTTTGAATTACCATTTTTGCAAATTACTGTTATTAGTAAGCAAGCGTACATTTAAAATCTTTTCTGATATGTATAGAGAAAAACAAATAAGAAATTTTTTCAGATTATCGTATATTATTTTTATTTTTAGATGAAAATAACAAATCTTTGTCTAATAAGTATTTCCAGTTTTAGAAAGGTCAAAGTGCAGATAAAATATACAGATATCGAAATAAAAATAAAGGATAGTTTTGAAATTTATTCTCTTAATTAATCAATGAAGTTTATATTTAACGGACATTTAATAAGAACTAAATTATATTTCCTTAAAGAGGAAAAAAGGTCGTTCTCTAGTCATCTTTTATGTGGTTGATTTCAATATAGTATAATACGACATCGAAGTTTTCATTACCTGAAACGATAATAATAATAAATTTTATTTCGTGTAAAATTAAAGGAAATATAAAAATATATATTCTTTCCTTACAGTATACATATTTATTATACTATATATAAATGGGCCCTTTTTGAAATATGGGTAATTTAATCTCAAATATTTATGATAAGAAAACGAGCAGAAGAGATTATAAATTCGATAGTAAAAGCTAAAATTTAAGTCCTGATTTGTTAAAAAATATTGATTTTTCAGGAAGTTACAAGCAATTAAAGATAGCGAACGAAAATGGTTAAAAATTTTTCTTTATTTTGACCGATTTAATGGATCATATTTTTAACCATTTTCGTTCGCTATCTGTAATTGATTGTAACTTCCTGAAAAATCAATATTTTTTAACGAATAAGGATTTAAATTTTACTGTCTAATTTTATAACTTTTTTTGCTCGTTTTCTTATTATAAATATTTGCTATGTGACACTCAATAGAAGAGATATCATTTTTTAACGAAATAGAGGATATTTGAGATTGCCATATCTCAAGAAAAAGGCTCCATTTGAAGAAATTATCAGCACTGGGTTTTATTTTTAGGTACCAGAAATCGACTGTCATATGACCGCTAACATCAGTTTCCCGTACCTTTTGTTTGTTTTTTTTTTTTTAAATTAAAAAATAATAAGTTTTCGCAAAGTTATCGAAGTTCAAAGTTGAGCATCGAAAATGCGACGAAATACACGCAATTGAGTAGTTAATTAAACACTGTATTTTTTGCTCAACTTTGACCTCTCACAACTTTGGAAGAAATCAACATTTAATTTTAGAAAAGTATATGAAAGCTTATATTTTCTAGTCTTATTTTTTATTTTCAAAATAACACCTACGATTTTCGAAAGTAGTTTAATTTAAATGTATGAAAAAAAAGTCTCAAAAAGACTTCTTCTTCAAACGGTAACCATTTTATTTTGAAAAAACTAGAGAATATAAACTTTCATATACTTTTTCAAAAATGAAAGAATGTTAATTCCTTTTGAAGTTGCGAGAGTTCAAAGTTGAGGAAAAATGTAGTGTTTAATTGACTGTTCGATTGCATACATATTTTCTCGTATTTTTGATGCTCAACTTTGATCTTCCATAACGTTTCGAAAAATCGACATTTTTTAATTTAAAAAAAAACTAAATAAAAGCTCCTCTTCTCTAGTTTGTAATCATAAAAACGTAATAAGCAAATCATGTTAATATAGATATCGTATTGATGAAAATAACAAAAACCTCTTATTTTTCATTCAGAGTTTCAAATATGAATTGTAGCTTTCTGAAAAACACTATGTCGATTTTCTATGTTCAAAATCGTTTTCGTGGACTATTAGTTATAGAATAAGGAAGTAGAGGGCCGCGTTCTCTGCGCGCCAACCCCACACTGTCTATGTAAAAAGTTCGTTATAGGCACGACCGTACTGCTCAGAGGAATCTTGTATTTTCATCACAGTGAAAATTGCAACATTTCAAATACTTATAAAAATTTAATGTATAATAATAATGAAATTATACAGACCTAGTTATATAAGTCGTATCTTATATTTTTGTGTTAAATTGGTTTCTGTTATTTAATAAACGAAAATTGATTTATAGGGTACGTATTGAGACATTAAAAAATCGTTTTTATAGATCTAACTCTTAAGGAATTCATTATATATGTAAATGTTAAATAAGAAAA
The DNA here is from genome assembly GCA_035583055.1 of Torymus tubicola. NCBI lineage: Eukaryota > Metazoa > Arthropoda > Insecta > Hymenoptera > Torymidae > Torymus > Torymus tubicola. Next base: position 16,884 of record JAWWEQ010024074.1, on the reverse strand, counting down.
AGTTTTGTTTAAATATTATCTTCAACTTTTGTATGTAACATTTTTGTATAAAATTAAATCCTGTTAAGTTATAAACAAAAATCGATCATTTTAGGTACATTTAGACATTAAAAACCGCTTTTTTAGATTTAATTCATTATGAATTGATTATACAAAAAAAATTTTAAACAGGAAAAAGTTTTTTCTTTATACCTCGGTCGAAAGTACGTAAGTACTTCCCGCATCGATTTGTACACCGGTAGATCGCACGTTCACCCTCTATATAAGCGAGAGCAAACATTTTACCGAGCTCATCGACGTACATAGCCTTAAAGCTGCTTGGAATTTAAGACTAAGTTTACTATGTTTATCAGATCAAGAAATACATAATAATACTGATGTAAATTCATCAGATCAAGCAATTCAAAATAATACTGATGTAAATTCATCAAACCACGAAAAACAAAATAATAATGATGTAAATTCAGTTTTCAACAAGAATTTACATATTAAGTATAAATCTGAAGAAATATAAATAATAAAAACGTAAAATTTGTAATAAATATTAGAATTAAAAATTTTGTAATTGAGTTTTTTTATTCCTAGCATAAAAATAAAGAAAATATTTATAAAATTAAATATTTATATCTTCAAAGAATGTGTAGATAATTTTTGGCTTTTATATGTACGTTTTCGATGCTTGCCTCCGACCAGCAGCACTCGCTTCGCTCATGCTGCAAATTTCGGGGCAGGCATCATAATCTAAAGAGGCAAGTATTTAAAAGAGAAAGAGAAAATTTAAAGTTTTGCAAGTGTCTGAAAGAGGCATTAGAGCGGGGAACAAAGTTCAACGTAGCCGCGCAATGGACTGTCAGCTGGGATGTAGTGACATTGTTTTTAATAATTCTAAGTGAATTATCAAACGTACTTTCGACCGGATACAAAGAAAAATAGTATACGTCACATGGGCAGGAAGCTTAAAACCTCGAACTGCGCGACATGACGCCCGAGGCGAAACCGAGTTTCAACTTTCTGCCCTTGTAGCGATATATAGTATTTCTTGCTTAAAAGATAATAAAGTATAAGCCTTGTTATTCCAATGTAAAATAATTCACTATGTTAATCGCACTATTTAATCGCCCTATAAAATATTTATGCGTGCAGTTGCAAAAGGACTATCTCTGTTTCTTTTTTTTCTCCTCGAATGGAATAAAATCAACGTAGAATAACACTACGCTACGCTCTAATTAGAGCTTATATAAATCTGGATTCCCCTCTCTTAGGCTACAAATATTCTTGCTTATCTGACTAACCTTATATTCTACAAAAAGTACGTAGATGGAAATTGCAAAAGACTCAATTAACTTGAAGTGAAATTCGAAAACAATAATAGTTTTGTTCATGATTAATATTTATTACGACTTGCGATAAAAACGAAACGATTGAATTTCAAACGAACAATTGACTTTATAAATTTCAGTCTTGATTGAATATTTACAGTATATCATTCCAAACGCGTAATTGTATAATTCAAAAAATTCTTATCCAATAAAATAATTTTAAAAGCTGCACAAAACACGCCACCTCTAATATCTAACAATGAAAACAAATATTTACGTTAACACGCAGGTTTAGGCGCTATCAGCCCATACCAAGGTTACAGTCAAGCTGTGGAGCCTCACTCTAACGGTGGAGATTTAGGCGGCTTATCCGGAGGTCTTCTTCAAGATGCTGGCTACCCGTATCAACCGTACAGAGGAGCATCCGATGCCTCAGGATTCCCATTTGGCCAGCACGTTATACGGGAGATCGTCAATGTCTATCAGACTGCTAAGAGCGAAGAGAACGAGGAGACGAATAGGAGGAAGAAAAATTTTGTGTGGACGAGAAACGAATCGTAGAATAAATTATACTTTTTATAAAAATTAAAATTACTTTTGATTTTGATCCTGGCCTATTTTTCTTTAGGAAATAAAAATAATCAGCTTCATTCAAAGGTGTAATTACTACGTACATGGTTTGGAAGTTACATAAAATTCATCAGAAAAACTAATAAAAAGAATTTTATATGCTTCAAGATTCGTAATTTTGTCAAATTATTCTTATATTAAAACGTTGCGTTGAACTCTTAATTAATTTAATAATGTATGGAAGAATGTCTGAGAAATTATGAAATTTCGTCACATAAAAACCCAGTTATGTTTTACGTTATATGAAATGTAACGGAACACTACGTACATATTATTTAAAAGTGTCGAGACGTTTCATTCCGCATTTCACTTGCTCATTGTGACATAGTTCGTTAACTTACTTCGTTAGCCTAATGGATACCATTTAGAAGAATTTAGGTGCTCAGTAGATTGATGAGATAAAAATGTCGATTCATATAATATATAATATTTTATTAAGTCCAGAATAATTCATCACCTAATTATTTAAATAAGAAATGTTGCAACCTAACATTTCAATTTATTACTTTCTTTTATATTATCGTAAAATATCTTTTACTATAATTTCATTTTCATGAACTATTTAATTTATTGTAGTTATTCGGATTTCTTCTTAAAAATGCAATAAAAACCAAAGGTATGATCATTATAACTTTCAAGCGTAAGTTGTACACTTGAAAAATTTATGTCTATACTATGGGAAGATTCGAGAACTTTCGAGCTAATGGTTTAATGCTTAAAACTTTAACGATTTCTATAACGTCCCATGAACGAGATTCATAGAAAACCTTTCAAGAACTGATCCTATTAAGGATTCCTGAATCTTTCTACTCCTTCCGTGACAAAAGGAAATTCCCGAGTTCGCGATGCAGCGAACAAAGCAAGTAGTGCAGTAAAAGTGACTCGCCAGTCGTTCTCTTTCTCTCTCTCTGTTAACATCCTTCCTTTGCCGGGGTGCTTCCTCTGCTAATCTTTCTCCAAGTTCAGCGGTGCGTCAATAGAAAAAAATGAAGAGTTTGTGCAATGAATTCCCGTGACACTGTTATTCAATAAACCAGGATCTCGCATAATATTGGAGTCAGTGTACCAGTGGATCTCTGTGTTCACAAACAATCGTAGGAGCGCGATTCTCCCGATGATTCGAAGTTTTACTCGCTCGAAGCGTCTTTAGTTCGCTTGGCTCGTCTTATCTTTATTTCACTGTCGTTTTCAGAAGCGCCAGCGGATGCGCCCTTCTATAGTTATCGAAGTATCCATGAATATCGAATTTTTGCGTTGCAATTATCGAACGCTTCTTTAATTAGATAAAATTAAATGTAATGTGATATGATGATTAGATTTCTTATTCTTTATAATACAATACAGATGTAAAAGCATCATGGTCGTAGCATTGTAATATTTTCCAAATTTTTGTTTATATTAGATAACTGATACTACAAAATATAAAGTTACATGTATTAAAGATATCTTTGATCTGATTTTATTCGGATAGCAAATAAAATTGAAATAACTCAAGATCTAAAAGTATTTATTTATTTTATGACACAAAAAATCTTTTTAATAAACTCGTCAGTGGTATACTGTACAGTATAGCAGTTATGTACTATGGAACTGATTTTAAGTTACCTGAATTTGATTTTTCTTCTTCTTGCAATATCTCATTAAAATTTTCTATTATTATACTAGAAAAGTAGAATAATAACATAGTGTTGATATACAACGTTAAGTAACTATTTGGAAACGGAAGAATTGTAACAGACAGTTCAGAATAAACTTTATAGGATATCTTAGATACTAAACAATACTATTGATCGAAAAATTGTAATACTAATTTGGTAATGTTATAAAGCTAGTTTAAAATTTTGAAAAATAAACAGTAGATAAGTAGCTATGACTCTCGACATCAAAGTTTTTAAATTTTGCTGTTATATATATTATTAATGCTAGATTATTAAATATTTATAAGTTTTAGTTACTCACTTAATACTAAAATGAATAATAAAACTCAATGATACATATATATTTCGAAGAAATTTAACTTCTCTGAATATTGATTTAGACACAACAAAATATACCTTGACATTTATAAAAGTTAAATTGATTTATAATTAATCGTGTCCTTTTAATTAAATTGTGGTACTTTACTTCAACATGGTTATAAATTGAAAAAACATAGCCCTTACAAACAATTCACCTAGAATTAACAATTTGTCTCGAAACGTACACAAAAACACTTATGCCGTATAAGCTGCGCGTTAGCCTCGTATACGAGTATGGTATGTGAGTGGGCGTGCTCGGGATGAGTACAAGCTCACGTGTGTATATGCTTTCGCCGGCGCCTCACATTAGTCTCACTCCATTATCGCGCGGACTCGGCTATTCTTTCGGTCGCCTAACTGTTCATACGTCTTGGCATTATATCCTCACTGGGAGTTCCTTCCTTTATTTTTTTTTCTTCGTATAGTCCAAACAGCATTATGATGTACGTTCTGTTTGCTTTTTATAATAAGATAGCTGGAGCGAAAACTTTACCAACAGAAAGATATTATTATTACAAAATTTTTCGTTCTGATTAACAATTGTCGGTTACTCGTTGTAAATTGAAATTTTTGAGTTATTCCATAACGGTATGTTTTGAAAAAAGTTGTAATGTAAATATTTTGCTGAACGCAGAAAATTATTTCACCTCTTTCGAGAAGTTTCTCCAAACATCTATATTTTTAAGAAAAAAGGTTTAAATTTTAAAGCAAAATAAGTTAGTTTTTAAATTAGGGTCTTCTTATTATTTCGGTTACAAGGTCAGACAAGCATTTAAACAATATTTGAGTATTCATGCAGCATTTTCCAATGAATATTTTTCAAGGAACTTTCGAAACAAAGGGTACGCTTCGCTGGAGTATCGCAAATATCTAAAAAAAAAACGAACATTAACAAAAGTAGGTCCTATGCAGGCAAACTTTCATCTACAACTAATCCAGCGATAAACATACTCTCTTCGAATTTTCTTTTTCTGAACGTGAGAAAAACTGAAACTACCACGGAAAAAGGTTAATGATATTTAATCAGAATTATTTTATATCATAAATCGTATCATTTGCAGTGGAACAAATTGGTGCAGAAATTATGTTATATATCATATATCATGCTCATGCTCTTCATGAAACAGCGATTTGCAGGTGCGAATTCCGCATGGTACTTAAATAGGGCATATGTCATTTTTATGATACAATTTCTCAACATTCCGCTATGGCTATTCATCTAAAAACAGAATTTTCTTCTCTCAAGTTTTATAATAAATGAACATAGTTATTAACATTCATGTAAAGCAACAAAAATTTTAGAGCCATCTTATAGCAACTGATTCCTGTTTCTAGTTTTATGTGTATTTAAAGTTTAACACCGAAGATTATACGTTTACGTTAAAAGAAGATCATTTAGAAAAAAAAAGCTTAGGCAATGACAATCTTTATTTTAGCACCTTCTAATTCTTTAAGTATGTTGTTGCTTTTAAAATGCAAAAGCCCCTAGCATTAGTAGTATACGTTGATATATCGCGATAATATAAACAGACATTTTTTACCTGGAATTTAAAAAAATCTTGTATGAACTTCTATGTATTAATTCAACCATTGATCGGAAAATTTACGCAGCATCACACTAATACCCCGCACCTCGCCACACCTAACCAATCACCGCTCACCGAATTTCATCCTCGTCATTAACCGCCTATATATACAGTTTTTCCAACCCAACTACCCTGCACTCCGCTCTTCGCCCGTACATATACATACAACATAGTATAAATTGCTCGACGCACCTTACTCGCGAAATTCCGTGTACACTTACACTGCATGCGCACGTACACACACACATACATAGTTTGAACGGCGGTGAAGCAGCAGACCGCAGCGGGTACTACGTGCTTACATGGGGACGACGCCTTCGCCATTGGAATTTCGGAGCGAAGACCCAGTTTTCATGGATCCCGGATCGCGATTAGGAGAGCGACAGGCATCGTCGGCCATATTTTTTTCTCTTCTCTTTCCTTTTCAACCGTCGCTTGTGTGATTGTAGTGCTCGTGGCGTCGTTCGTTACACTTTTGGCTTGTTAACTGGACAAATGAGAGATTAAGGCAGGGTATTATATATTTTTTTGTATAGTTGAAATTTTAATTTTAGATATGTGTAGATAGGAAAATTAGCTCGAAAATTAGCGCACGGAAATTGTAATGTTTTTGTAAACGTGAATATATTGGATACCAAATTGTAGTATCTATAAAGTACCTGATAGTAAAAACGTTCTTTTTGACAATTATTTGCTCACTGTACAGGATTTAACATAAGTATACTTGGCACATTTTATAATAATAAGTATATTAGACTAAGCAAATAAAAGTAAGTAGAGTAGGAAGAGGTGTATATATATACGGGCAAGCAATCATACGTAAATTAAAATAGTAATTACTCAGTCTGGCTACCGATGACAGTATGCTACCATCGGAGAAACTTATTCTCTTTATCGCTGCTCTATAACTCAATCATCTCTATTTTATAACACCAAATGACTATACGTACTTTCCGAAGAAAATAAAGTTTTCCACGAACATATTTTCACCTTCGTTTGTATGCGCGGTACACTTTTGTATGTCACATTTAGTTCCGTACTCCTTTTTTGCATAAGGCTCATTTCGTTTTTTGCTTGCAAGATATTTTCACATGTAAGATATGTACGCCGGGGAAACTTTTCACTAATAATTACACTTAAGCATACAACGTTTGTCGTCGTAATAGTTCTAAATTTATAAACAAAATTATTAAAAAATACGCCAAATAACACTGTCAAAGAGGTTGTTAATCTTTCTCATCTAGTGTAATTGCTTTATAATTTTTTTTGTCACATCAGAGCAGCCCTAATGATCATTAATGCGTTTTTTTCAATTTTCTGCCGTTACCAGTATGTAGATACAAAGAATAATATCATATCTACAGCGGCATACCCGAAGTTCTCGTTTAAACTGCTAAACATCTTCCTGTACGTAAGTTTCATCCGAAAAAGTTCCCGTTCTCATAGAATTAGAGCTCCGAGCTCGCTTCAATGTCACCGTCGGAAGAATCTCCTCGCTCGACACTCACTCACTCTCCCATTCACCGACATTACTAGAAAGCAATCTATATCACCGTTGCACGCGTTCTCACAAAGAACTTCCACCCGCGCCTAAAAGTAAACCTCTGTCCAAGAAACGCAAAAATAAAAAGGAAACACAACAAAGAGAGAGAGAGAGACGCGTGTGCGAGTGCGAGAAAGAGAGAAAATGCCTTCGAGCAGGTGCGCTCCCGCGTCCCGAATGACATAATTCGAGCGTAAAAGCCGAGCGAATGCAAAATCGCGTTCTCCCATATATATACATATGGGTTTTAGTGGGTTAAGTGCTGGCGTATCAAGGCATATAATGTCTGAACGCCGCTAGAAATGAAATAGCCGTTTATGCGTGAACTCGCGGAAAGAGGATCAATTACGCGGCGAGCACGTGCGCGATGTGCGCCCGAGAAGCGTATTATCTGAGCCTTTGGATCTCGGGAAGCTATACAGCTTCGGGCACCGCGAGCGATGTATGCGCCCAAGGCGGTGTACAGTTCGTTCTGAGATAAAATCATTTCGATGCGAATGAATTGGTTGTGTAAATGTTATGTGGACTCAGTACTCTTGGTGAATTTTAAAAACAAAGAGATGGTAGATTTTTCATTGCAGAAATTTATTCCGATTTATATATTTTATATGGGTCAATTTCAGTAGGATACAACGGCGCGAATAGAAACATTAGACTGCACATAATGCGCTGAAATGTATGCAATTAAAAATTTAGGTCGCACTGCCTTTTAATTATTGAAATGCCTCCTTCGCGGAAGAAATTTGCATTGTACTAATTGCTTTTCAAATCAATCGTTTATTCAACTGACCCATCTTCTATCGCTATTATAAATTTCTCAATTATGTTCTATTTTTTAAACCGCATAAATTTATTAAAATCCTCGTAAACAAATAACGTTATAATGAATATCGAGGAAATGACTTCTTCAAGGGGAATGTCACATCTGTTCACTTAATAAACATAATAAAAAAAGTCTCAAAGACAATGTTCTACCAGCTTGCAGGTACTCCAATCCAAAAGAAACGTGCACCCAGCGATTTTCTTATATCTGACTAAACGACAATTGAATATCCGGTGAGTTTTCATCGTGACAATGCGCGTCGACTCAGATCGCTTATCCCCTCTATCACGTAAATCCGCCAATGTTCCGCGACTTGGATGCGCTTCTACACGTGTCAAAAAGCAATTGATGTGCCGACGTTTCTCTAATGAGAGCGACCTAATTGCAGTTGCGAGCGCAGATTTGCTATGATTTACTATAGAGAAAGTGGGATATGAGATGTTTTATTTATAGTTTACTTATGTGTGAACATGCGCGTGATTCGCGGGAAGAAGAGAAATTAATATGTACAAATTAAACTTTTCCCTATCAGGAAGTTAATACTGTATAATATATATTATTTTGTATTCTCGATATCAGAGATATTATGTGTATATATGGGCAGTAATTGGAAAATAATAGTAATTTTGTAAGCGCTATCGATATTGTAATTAAATGAGAAGCAAGTTTTACACATAAATAGAAAACTTTTGTTGTAAAACTAATTTTTAGTCGCGTGTCTGTTACGTTTATGGAGCGCCATGGAAAGTAATAAATTCAGATAACAAAAAGTTACGTTACTCGCACGAATTTGATGTTTCAGCACGCTCTGATTTCTATGATCTATTTCATATCAAAATTTGCATCCAAGGTGAAGATTTGATTTCACGGATTATAAAGTGCAATAAAGACCATTGCATGTTCGATGAACGCATGAATGCTTACTCGATAAAGGCGGGAATTGGATTGTACGTAAAAATTTGAGGAAAGCGAAACTTATAAAATATGTATTTGCAAATGTTCTTTCATCTTCTGTATAAAGTTACCGCAATTCTTTGAATTTGAAATATTTCTGCTATAGTGTTTAATTGATACATTAAATTGATACGCATAACTATGGGAATTCGTACGGGAATTGATGCTCAACTAACTTGTGTAGATTACAATATGGTAAACGAGAGTTACAAAATAACTTTATAACAAAAAATTATTTTTTATAACCAATACTATATCAGCCACTTCGACGGTAGAGTTAATCTGAAAGACTCTAAAATTGAATAAAAAATATAAATCAGTAACAATCTATTAGAATTATGGTTTTGAGTTTATTATTATTTTCATTTTTTTTAAGTTTATTTCAATTATTATTTAGTACCTATAGTTGAAGTTGAAGTATTTCTGGATCGTAATTCATATTTTCTACACAAAATTAAATCCATACTGAAATTTAATTAAGGCAGTGATCACCCTTACTAAATATAACATACCTTTAATTATTAACAAAATATGCCATGATTTTAAATTTCAAATTTCTTATAATTTTTGTCAAATATAGTAAAAAAGTTATCAGTTTCTTCTATTTTAGTCTCGAACTTATGCAAAGTTTGCAATCAATATTTTCACTCTACCCCTTTCCCATGGCATCAAAATCAATCATCTATCGAAACCGAGCATCGATGCCGCATTGTCCTTGCTACGACCGCATCGCAACTCTCCTTTAAAACAAAAACAATAACGCAAACGCTCGCGCAAACATTCTAAGCAAAAAAAAATGCCCATAGCCACAACCACGCAAGCCTCTACCTCACCGCAACGTTTTTTTTCCTCGTATAATACGCTCATCTCTCTCTCTCTCTCTCTCTTTCTTTTCCACTCTCTGTCCTCCTCTACCCCATATACTTACACTGTGCTCTTCATTCGCTAAAAAGCCATCCGCACGCTCTTCCCTGAACGACGGCAGTAGTAGTAGTAGTAGCAGCAGGAGCAGCGTTTGAGGCTCGTTTGGCAAGCGGGTCATCAGGATGCTCTCTTACACTCTCGCGCGCGCGCGAATTGTGTTTTGGTTCAGGGCGCCGTAGTCTCTTACCCTCTCCTATACACGTATATACCTTATAGCTATGCTCCCGCAAAGGAATAAGGCGCTAAACAGCGCGTGTGAGAGAGCGTGCGAGGAGTATACGCTGCGGCGGTTCCCCCTCGGCGTCTCTCTTTCTCTCTCCTGTGCGCACGGGGGGCGAAGGAGCGCTTATAAGAGCTGCGGTATCCTAGCGGAGTTTGATCAGTCGACGTGCACGCGGTCGGGCCCGGATGTAGCTGCCGGTTAAGAACGCTTATATACGTATATTTATATATAAACGCACGTGCATACACACAGGATTATCAGTTTATTCCTTGACGCTTGCGTATAAGCTGTAGTGAGGATGGGTAGGCTGCAGTTGCTGTTCCTGGCGCTGCTTTTAGCGACCGTGGCGACGCAGGGCCAGGACGCCGCAGCTGGATATGGAAAGATCTTCAGTCGATGTACCAAGGAGAAAAACACTTTTGATTGTTTGAAGAGACGAGCGCTAGAGATCCTCGATGGAGCGATCAAGGATGACAGCACTTACGTGGTTAACGAGTTCATTTCGATTGGACGGGATGCCAACGTCGCGAGGAGTCTTGAGCTGCAGTCCCTGGAGAACGCGACCCAAAGGAGCTTGGACGACGAGCTTGATAAGAAGTTCCACGATTATTTCAATTCGAGGAGCATCAAGCTGACCATACCCGGCGATGCCTTCGAGGGTGAGTTTAATGCTCACTGATTTTTCTGAGCTTAAAGGTGGATTAGTAGGACTGTATGAAGGTTGCATTTGTTTGGCGTGCATGAAGATTGAGTGAAGTATGTAGCTTAATATTGTAATTGTTCAAGATTGTGTTCTAGAATTAATAGTTGAAGAAATTCAGTAGAATGTATTTTAAAAGTTTTGAGCTTTTATATATGATAAATATGAAGAACTTTCGGTAAAAATTTAACAATAGAAATGGGTGAAATTAAGTATAGTAATTTATTTCATTCACTCTATTGCGATTTTCATTTTAAATGAGCTTTTAGGAAATGTTATACATTTTACTTAATAATAACTTTTAAAAACAAAAATATGATTGGAGTTGTTTATCGGTAAGAGATAAGATCAACATGTTATTTCCATTTCAGGAAGAGGCAAAAAGGATAAGAAAGGAGGAATGGGCGGTATCATGATGGGAGGATTAGCACTTGCAGGTAAATATCAAAATTACCTTACTACTTATTGTAACTATGCACGCAAGTTTTCGATTTATTGATAAGATTTTTCTCATTATGAGATTATCATGTAATCAACGACCTAAAGTTTGCAGTAGTACTTTAAACGATAATAAAAAAATCTTTTAACCAATCTTCCATTACTTATAAAGGATTCGAACGCGATAAATAAATTTATATCAAGAAGGTACAATAAAAAAAGATTTAAAAATAATCAATATTCAAAAGCGATATCTAAATATTTTTATAATCACAACAAAATTATAAATAATTTATTCTACTTTACAAAAAAATTATTTTCTTGTATTCTTAATTAATTATATGTTTCTTCTAATACAAGTATTAAAAATAATAGCAATTTTAATAACGTACATAACACTTTTCTAATTTCTGAAAAATTATTTGACGTAACATCCAAAATACCCGATGAATCAAAACCACAAACTAACACGCAGCGTAGGCAAATTAAGGATCTCGTCGACAAGTTAAACAGTACGCAACGGTAACAGTATGTCATAGAAACGGCGCACACTTGCGTCTTACCGAATTAACGCTCGGACGTTCCTCTCAAATTAATGGGAAGGCCTTTACGGTCCTGCGCACGCGCAGCCGTCGAGAAGCGGGACAATTGCATCCTTCGGTATGTGCGCAGCCTTTACGGTCGTTTTAGGCTGTTAGCCTACTCCAAGCACACATGACTAATAAGGCGAGGAGTAATTAAGCGGGACTTTGTAAATCAAAACGCGTACGCGCATATACGCACTGACCGTGGGATAATTGAATTCAGCAATTTCTCAATCGCCGGGGATGAACGACTACGTTATATTTGAACGGATGTCTTAGAAAATTGTTGATAGCCTCGGTATCGGTTGTTTATTTCTGTGTTTATTTTTGGAGCGAGTAATTGGAATTAATTTGCGATACATCGTATAGATATAATCTAATGATGCGAAGTTGGTTTTATCGGTTTAGTGCAATAAGATCTCAATATGATTCATGGAATTTGTAATACTTTAACTTGTTGACAAGACAATTTATTACAAATAAACACAATTGAAAATATTTCAAATTCTTTATTATTCGTTGTAAATTTCTATTTTTTTTTTCTTATATGTATAAGTGTGTACTGAATTAGTTAAAAAACAATGATTAATTGTTTATTATTATTGACATGAATCAAAAGTTAAATAAGTTTAATAAAAAAAAATAATGCCAAAGAAAACATCCATATATCTCAATTATTATTCATTATCAATCATCACATCATTTCATATAAATAATTATAATAATTATGTATCAATGCCCAGTTTAATATAATACTTTTTGAATTTCTCAATTTACAATTTATCTGAAGCTAATGATAATTACGTTCATGAGTGTTCGGATATAGAGACATTTCCACTACTTCGGTGAAAGATAGAAAAACATACTATTTGCGAAGACACATTATCACCGCCCGCTGTCAATACCAACTATGCTCTAACTCAACCGAAGTAGGCAACGTGTAACGCCATACCAGCTCGTTTTCCACCGCTCGGCGTAACCTCCACATAGGCCTATTGTCAATGGGTAAAAGTATTATCGCGCGAAGATTGTATATGTGGGACTCCGCGCGACACCCCACGATAAATCGTCTCAGCGCTCGGCCGCTCGATAAGCAGATGCGAACTTAGAAAAAAGTGACCCCCTTCGCGATGCCGGTGAAAGTCGAGGGAGAAAGAGAGAGAGAAGAAAGAGGAAAAAACGGGGTTAAAGGTAATTAAATAATATGGAGGCGCGTCGGATCTATGGAGGTCGTCTTCCTAGAGCGCGCGCATCTGCTAACGTTATTAGCATCGCATAAACACACTTTCAGTTAACGCGCGTACTTGAGGCACGCGCGCGCATTTCACTGCACGACGTTACTGCAAAGGGATCGTATTTTTCAGAAATTTGCGCATTAAGCTGCGCTTTAGGTGCACGCGTATGACAGTTCGAATGCAGTCTGCCCCGGGAACATACAGTTAGGTTTTATATGATTGTATAGTACGCATTTTCTATACTGATGTTGATGGAAAATCGTAGAAGGAAGAAATAACGGTTATGATTGAAGATATATCGAGCGATTGCGTATCGTGAACTATAGTGAAATATGGTCAATCTTATTTTTTGTTGAAAATGAATTGGAAAATTTATACGGATACGTGAGAAAGTATAGTAGGAGTAGTGCAATCTTAAAATATTATAAACCACAGTACCCGTACAATTGATTTTCTTACTATAATCATCAAAGTACATAAGTGGAAAACGTACCCATCAATCCATTAATACCCTTATTTAATGAGCTTTGCATACCGACTTTTATGCTATACCACCATATATATACCTGCAACCCAAAGAACATCCATTCGGGTCACGAATCCTATTTGCTTATGCGCGTGTGCTCCTTCCATCCTTAGTATACACAACCGTCTTCTCATCACTGAGAAATCACGATGTTACAACTGCAACCCCTCAGTTATTGATTCTCCATCAGCCATTCCAATTACATGGCAAGAGCATTTGCCCTCCGTTTGCGTACACACGTCCATTGCGCGTTCACACACTTTCCCCAAGACAATAACTATTAAGTGCATGAAACATATCGCCAACGTATAAAATCTCTCCTTCGTATACATTAAGCAAATTCACATGCATGCGTGCGCACATAATTCATAATATAAGCGTCGAATAGCTTACTAATGTATATACAATACGAATTTATCGTCGCGTAAATTTTAACGCAACTTGAGTATATAAGATGAAGTGACTTTAGGATACATATTATTTCTCTACGGAGGCATTCATAATCTGCTGATCTCTTTACATGAGAAAAGAGGAAATAATTGATACACACGAACTAACACGCTTTTATCTCCGCAGGCATGCTGGCCCAGCTGGCATTCGGCAAGATTGCTTTTCTCGCGGGCACGGCCCTACTGACGGCGAAGATCGCCCTTGTGCTCAGTGCGATAATCGGCTTGAAGAAGCTGGTATCGGGTGGCGGAGGCGGCCACGAAGTTATCTACGCTACAGCCTCGGAACACCATGGCGGAGGATACGGTGGCGGCGGTTGGCAGTGAGCCTTCGACGCCATTCCCACCACCTGAGTATTGGAGCTACACCGCGGCTATCGATCGTCGTCGTACTCGTCGCCGACATCGTAAACCTACTAATCATGTCCTTGTGGAGGCGCATCGAATCACTCGTTCTTTATTACCCCGCCGATGCTGCTCTGCATCGGCAACTCTGAAGACTTACTCTTTTTTTTATCTATATATTTATATAACGAACGCACCGGTCAACGCTGCACCTCGCGTCTCTATTTATCTTCTGTCATTTCGTCTCATCGACTATTTATTTATTTATTTATTTATTTGTTTGTTTTTTCATTTTGCCTCGCGACTGTTTGTTTTTTGCCACCGTATGGAGGTTTGGTATTGGGTCAGTATAGTGCGTATATGGATATTGATCTAATGTTGAAAAGGTTCATACGGATGAATTTTCACCGACGATATCGTTACTCAGATTACCTGATTATTTTTTAATTCCTATTCTTTCGAGATTGTTTTTCTCTTGCAAATTCTTGCCAGCGACAATATTGATGACGAACTTTTCAAACCAAAATGTATTATATGTATCTTATAAATAAGAATAAAAATTAAATTATATACCTTAAGAATATTCAGGAATTGTATTGAATATAGTGACAATTAATGTATACTCAATTGCATTTGGTTGACGTACACTTTATTCGTATTTATCGTAACTGTGAATTTAACGACAGATAGAATTTGTAATACCCAAACATTTTTATATGCAATTTTATGTGCAATACTATAAAGTAATAAAGATGCTTTATTAGTTGGGCGGTAGCAGTTTTATTAGTGACCTAATTTTATTAAAATGTATTTCACATAGAATATGAAAAATTAAGTCATTGATAAGAATTATAAAATAAACTGGGAGAAAAATTGTTGTGCATGTATAAATTTTAACTTGGCATATTTGTACAAATATAGAAATGTTAAAAATGGTTATTGTTTGGATACTAACAGTTCTTATTGAGATTAATCGTATCAAGCAAAAAAGGAAATGGGTGCAATAATAATGAAAATAAGGAGTACAAGAACAATAAGGATCTAACTATTCTGATAATCACTGCGGAAAATGCTACTAACGGAAGAAATGAAAGCCTTAATCTGCGCCTATAATAAACCGTTATTATACCCGCTAATGATTTACGCTGACTATATTAGAACTAAATCACCAAACACGTTACTACAACTTATATCCAGAGCTTGCAAAAAAACGATGTAATTAATCTACTAATGATATTGTAAGTCACTTTACGTTTGCCCCGATGAAAACCCTTTCACGGCCACGCGTGCTCGTAAACCCGCACGGTACTGTCGCTTCCGTTCTCTACGCCTTCCGCGCGCCGCGAGATAATTGGAGTACGGAACGAACACGAAGCGGTTGTTTCTTTTTTTTCGCGCGAGGCGCAAACTTGCTCTTGAATTATTATCGTGCGCGTGCGCACGCAAGAGAGGGAAACGCTTGCGTGCACCTAGGTGTAGGTCAGCAGGTGGTCGCGTGTAATTGTGGTATGCTGAGAGATGACAGAGTTGCGATACCCCTGATTGTTGCTGGAGAGAAGTTTGGAAGAAAGTGTCTATAGGTAGGATTTTCTTTTTTGTTTGATTTTGCAGAGAATCTATTGAACTTGGTGAAAAAGAGGGCGAAGTAAAGTTTAGGAGACATGCAAACGGGTGCGAAAACCGCAGAGGTAAATTGATTTTTATACTCTTCTTATCGAGTTTCGTAGGCTCTTTGTGACTGGACATTCGCACGATGAATGTCAGTATCGTTATTAGTTTTTTATTTAACTTGGAAGTTATTTTTTTAATGTACTTTTGTAATAGAACTTTTTTTGTAGATTAGTACAAGATAAAAAGAAGTTTTTAAAAACAATATAGGACAGATTTGTGTAAAATGGAAAGATCAAGAAGAAGTTATAATGAACAGGTTGAAAAAAAGAATTCTTGGTGAAAAGGTATATTTCATAACATTTTACAATCACGAAAAAACAAGATATTTAGTAGAAATTTTTGAAAATGATAGTTTTGTTGATCCATAAAAAAGGACGTATTTAATAATAGATCATAAAATTAAAAGGATTGAATGGGACACCCTACTTAATCCTTATTCAGAAGACTTCTCTAAAAATTATTTCATAAAGCAAATTAAAATATGCATAACAAAAAATTGTCTAATTTTGTTTAATTTTGTGATCTATTTATATCGATTGAATTGTAATTGGCGCACCTGTAATGCAAGTAAAGATGTAATTCTAGCTCCGCATGAAAATCAATCTGACATTATTTTGATGCATATTCTGTCTTTATAAGTAACATAATATATTTTATGATATTCTTAATCAATAATTTAGATATAATACATTGAAATTCAAATATAAAACTTTCGACTCATTAATTTAATCAAGTGACAAGGTAAAAGTATTGTAGAAAAACCAAGCTATTAATTAAAAATGTTATCATCAATTTTGTCTACTGATTACAATATATCGCCGGTGCCGACGAAGACAATTCCACTCAAAAATGCCACTAAAACTATCCCTCATCAAAATTCGCCACGAAAAGAATCTTAGCTAAAATACGCCACGAA
>JAWWEQ010024064.1:0-27173 GCA_035583055.1 Torymus tubicola | reverse complement strand
GATCGATATCGATGTATATATTACTTGAAAAATTCTCAGCCCCTCTCCATCTTTTTCCTCATATCTCTATATACATACCTGAACGTAACAACATCATCTTGCACCTCCTCAAGGCTCTCATGCCCAACAAAGTTCGGATAGCTGGTAGCATTGTACCCTAAATGCTTGCAGTAAGAGAACTCAATAGGCTCACAACGTCGTGGCGGTTTTGGTAGTAACGTCGTCGTTGGTATCTCCTCTGTTGCACTGAAGTTCGTTTGTAAAGCGAGTTTATTCACAGCGCTGATGCTTTCTTGGACTTCGACACTTGCTGGGTCGATGGTTAGGTTGGAGAAGAACCGTGAGGTCTGGGGATCGGTTTCACGGGTGAGGATTGAAAGGACGTCAGCTGATTCGATGTTGCCGTAGCGAGAGTCGAAACGTACGTCGAAGTGTACCTGCAGGTCTTGGTTCTCGATGCTGTGGAATAAGTAGATGAGATTATATTTATTTGCGTGCATGTTTTTTATTATACTATATGTAAGGGTCAATAAACCGCGTATAGGGAATCTAGTATTGACCATTGATTTAACCCTTCCGTATCATGGTAGGTGACCTACTGATCCTCCGCAATATTACCATTGTATTTCTTTTTTACAGCGACATTATTTGTTTATTTGCAATCGTATCTTTTGCTTTTTTAAGGTTCTATAGATATTTACTTTTATCTCTGTTTTATATTCATACTCTTAGCTTCGAATACTTATTCATTTATTTATTGGTTATAAATAAACTATATCCAGAAAAATTCTATTTTTTTTAAATATATTTTTACTATGAAAAAACATTGAACTTGAAGAGCAAACTTTGTACACGAAGCAGTTTTGGCGGTTACTGAATGCGAATCTGACGTTAGAATTTCGAAATTCCCAATAGTGGAATATTTTTCTACGTGATTTTTTGCCATTTTACATTTTAAAAATTCAATCCATCAGATTCGTAATCATTTATATCTGAAATTTCTGTACCAACTCGAATATGTAATCTAAAAAAAATACGTTTTAGCTTAAAAGTACCATTAAATCTGACATTTCTACATATCCGATTTTAATACATTATTAACTAGAAAAATCTTTTTCCTTTTTAAAAAGTTTTTAAATTAAGCGTCGGCGCATTTTCTTTTACCTCTTCCACCATTAACGACAGTGACGTAGATTTCATACGTCTTCCCTAAAGGGCACTTGTTAGGGCTCACTCTTCCTCTCTCTCTCTTTCTTCTTTATATCTCTCTTAAACGAAAAATTACTCGTACAAGAATCACCGCACCGCGTTTTTCTTTAACAATTTTATATTCCAGTATAACACATTTTCTCATTTACTCTACAATAATAACCCTTAAACAATCCATCGATTAAGTAATCTAAATTTGCAAAACGCTCGTTTGCAGGCCACCGCATTATACATTTAATCGCTTAATCTTTCCCTCCACCTTCGATCGTCAAATTATCACCGCAAACAAAACCTTTTCTTGCCTCCCATATACCTACTCGTATACACATGTAAACCAATTACCCCATTACCGTATCATTAATTACCCCCCAAACGCACACTAAACTACTATACGCCATCGAACCCCTCCTCACCCACATTGTGTAACCTACAAAACCGCTTCATTTCCCTCGAAATGGAGACACTAAAGCAGCTCACCCCTGATATTGCGACGCAGGGCGGCGACATGTGTCCGTAAAACGTCGAATTCCTTAGTCCCTCTCCCTTCCACCCCTTTTTTTTTGTTTTTTTTTTTTATTATTGGAACCCGCTGTACTTTATTACGACGTAGTATTTCGTGTACACGTCGTCGTCGTGGTATTAGGATCGTTTATTGCCCTGCTCATTATGCCAGAGGCTTGTATATATAGCACAGCAGCTCGCGACCTCGCTGTCGAACGACGCGCGCGCATAGTGGTTTATCTTGCGCCAGTCGATGCTATATTCTGTGGTATATATCCTGCACGAGGCTCTGCGATTGTGGAATTGGAATGCCGCAGAGGATATTGTTTTACGTATATACGGAGGGATATTGAAGGTTTGAATTGTACCGATATATGTTTAGGGAATTTTAAGGAGTTAGGCGGGATGAGGAGATTTAAATTTTTTTTTGTGTAAAGGTACATTTATCTATTTATAAGATGAGATTAATGGGGTGTGTTAATGAAATGTTCTGTGTGATTTGGTAGATAGCAAAGGTCAGTGTATATAGTTTTTATTGGATGGCTATGAATATATATTTTAGTTAGAACTGTAATACTTTAATTTCATTATTTATATAGATTAATGAATTTTTATAAATTTGTTAGCTATTATACAAAATCAATTTATTTTAATACGTCATTTCCTATATTTTTCATAAGTATTTTCACAAACTTTACCCATATCATTACAAGAAATAAGTAATTATTACGAAATCCCCGATTATTTATAATAATATGTTTTAATGTAATTAATCATTAAATCAACGTACTGCTACTTTATATATCGAATATTTTAATTCTTAAAAAAATACAATATTAATGATAATCAATACTTTAATTATAAAAAAAAGTATTAAAATTTTAAAGAATATGGTTGAAACTCAAAATAACGAACGTTTAAAAAAATATAATGTTTTTACATTTTAGTAAAAAATGTTTTATTATTCAATTTCAATATATTTCAAACTATCATCCTGTAAATTCCAGCATAATGTCAAATATTTTCAATAACCTACAACCAACTCTATATACAAAAAAAATATTCATCAGTATTTCCTTGCCCAATAGAGTCCCATGATTTACATGACCATATAACGCGTAGTCTATACCCATATAGCAACAAACCATCACAACCGCCAACCACCGTCCCTAAAAAAATGCAAATTCCAGTGAATCTTCACCCCAACCCGCATTCATCCCTTAGAAAAAAACCCTTATACACATCTTCCTTCTCTCTCAAAAAAAAAATCGCACTGCCCGTTTCCTTCTTCCGTCCATTCTCCTCGGCTCGAGTACGAGATTTACGACAACGGTTTTCTCTCTCTCTCTCTTTCTCTCTCCTTTTATCTCGAAATTACTTTATTACGGTGTTTGGCTTGCGCTGAAAGAGGCGAACAATGGAAGGCGTGCGCGCGTGCGCCAAACCGTCTAATCCGCAATAATGGCGATTATTGTCCAACGGCTGTATTTTTTTTCTTCGTCGTCTTCCAAAATAACGGGAAAATTCGCGGATTTAATAACTCGTGCGGCGGTGAATTTGGGCCGTGGAAGAAGAGAGAAGATTATACAGGTTGAAGTTTCGCGACCTCTGACTTCGTAATTGGTCTCGACGCGACTATATACTACGTCTCGTCGTCATCGTGCGGCTCTTTCGATAGAGTTGGTCTACTTTCTTAGGGAATTACGATTCTTGAAATAATCGCTGCAAATCTGTTGGACTTATTCATTTGTCGGCGGATTATGTCGGTTCGGGTACATGAGAATAGTCGCGAGCTGAAGTACTGTTTGCTTTAAATTGTACAAAATTTTGATCTATATAGTTTTCATAAAAAAAAAAACGATCGTCACACGTTTATTAGTGAAGATAGAAATTTTTCCTACAAAATTTTTCTCTGTACATTGTCATTTGCCACTTTACAATTATTTTAATTCTACAATTTCATACGTGTAAACAATGATACATTAATAACTAATCCCATATTACTATATTACTTTATTTCAAAGAATAATAATATTAAAAACTGTATCGTCAATAATACAATATTAAATCTTTTTCTCCTCTTTTTTTTTGTTTTTATATCGAAAGAATCGACAAAACGTCAGACTGATATAATACAAATAAACACGCGTTTCTGAATCAAACATTTTTTTAACGATATATATATTTTTTTTTGCACCTCCCGAATCACAACGCAGAGTTTTGCTGCGGGCATATATAGTATATACCTATATGTATATATACGCGTTAGAAGAAGAGAATAAATATAAGAAGAATGAGCATAAACAATCTGTCATTCGCATATGTATTTTTCTCTCTCCACACACGAGCGCATATGCAGGGATTTATTACCGCTGTGTCACTCTGTTTGCACGCTTAATACTTCAACATCAACTTTTTATTATTGCTGCTTTCTCATTGTTATAAAGCATGGTAATATACATTCCTTCGTCCGCGTACGTTATATACTATGTTTTATATCGCGGAGAAAGCTAGGGTAATATACCACTGCGACGTGTGCACGTCTTTCTCTCTCTCTCTCTCTCTGTATTAAAAAATTGATCATTTTTATATTCGAGGTTTCTATAATAGTCTGCATTAATCACTTACTTTTCACATATATAGATATATAAAGCAAAAAATGTCAAGTAAATAAATCTTTCCTCATTATAAAAAGCCAGTTCAACTTCATTATTTACCATTAAAATATCGCAATAAGTCACAACTATATTTACACAAATAAATTGAATTTACCATAAATTTCACGAACCTATCGGCCTACATCTCATTAACCACACTTATATATTCTACATCATTATCCAACCAACCATCATTCCCCGAAAATCCCATATTACGCACATTTTTCGATCCTTACAACGCTACACAAACCCATGTTTCGTTACGCTTACATGCACAGCGCGCAAACCGCACGTGCCGAACGAATCAATTACCGATCTATGTGTGTGTATAATATAAACCTATAAGGCACGGCGCGTGCGCGCATGCTTGCAAAATTACCGCGCGCTCGGCGAATCGATGAATGAAAAAAAAAGAGCCATAGACTGCGCACACGCGTGCGTATCGCGCGCGCCTCGGGGGCGTAAAATTAACCCATAAAGCATAGGAAAAACGGATATATACGCGCGGCAATAAGAAAAAAAAAGTCAGCGTCCGAGTTATTTCGAGAGAGAGAGCTAGCGAGACGTAATGCTGTGAGTATATTGAGGAAGGAAATCGCGTGATTATTAAGTATATATAGTACGTCTGTGTGTACTTATATTTATTGAGAAGTAGGTCTTTCGGTTGTATCAAAGTGATTGAACTTGGTGTGTGTGTATATAGGAACGAGGTTTCTTTTCGTTTCGCGTTTCCGGTTGTAAAAGGTGTTGGAGTGATAAAATAAGAGAGCGACGGTAACGTTTTTACGCTTAAAATTATATACGCTCGGCTAATGCTTGATCGGAGGATTGAAGGAATAGACAAGTTAGGAAATTATCAAGTATATAATAGTAGATGCGATATATCCGATGTAGGTTTATTTCCATCGAATTATATATACAAGCCACGACGCGATTGAAAGCTAAGATATATACTTATAAATCTGCGTAAAAACTCAATGGATTCGCAATGCTATACATATAAAAATATAAAATTGATCACAGTAACGGTTGGCATTTCGAGAGTCATCGGATATGGATGTATACATATTTCAAAGTGCCAATAAATTGATACCCGCACACATGTCAATAATTTGTTGAAAAGGTTGTGGTTGTTGTTGTTGCAGAATGATTATACATTTTAATCGTTTAATACATAAGGCTTTTATGGGGACGATAAAATTAAAAACGATGAAATTTTAAAAGTAGATCAATGATTTCCAAACCATTAACTATAGAATCAAGAGTCTCGTGTATAGTTATTTATCGAATGGCAATTAATCAACGAGAATACAATAAATATATTGTTAGTTTCCAGGTAATAATTTCAATTTTAAATAAAATTATAGACTGTACTAAAATTGATGCATTTTGTTATATATATACACCAATAAAGATTATTTAGCTGACATCCTTAATAATTTCGAGATAAATATATAAACAACTTATATAAAAAAAAATTGATTAACCTATAACAAAGCCAAATATATACTCACCCATCGAGCGCTAGAATCTCAGCAGCGACGAAGGGAATCTGCAATGGACTGCGTCGGAACACGAGGTTAAGCCGATCGCGGTAGGCACGTGACCGCTGACGGAAAGCCTCAGTGGCTGGGTCGGCGAGTTCAGGGACGAAGGCGTCGCCTTCGGTCACACGGAACGTCGCCAGGAATATCTGGTCGTTTGGCATGTCCGACAGCAGGAACGTATCTGTGGATCCATGAGAATTACGATTATTACGCGTACGTATTGGTACGCAGGAGGAATTTTCGATTGTATAAGGGTGGATTTTAGGGAACGAAGGTGTTACATTATTGTTGTGGTTAAATTTGTTTTTTAAAAATAATCGAGTACATTATTGTTATGTTAAAATGACAAGAAAATCCATACTTTTGCGAGTATTATCATTTTTATATACATAGAGAAAAATGAAGCTTTATATTGAAAAGATTTTATTAACTATATTAACGAATTGACATTTGGATATATGGACAAACGAATACTTCTTAATAGTCAAAGAAATTTATTGACAGTTAAATTTTAGTTGTTTACTCAAACGAATCGTCCATTCGTTAACAGTAAAGTTTATCTTTTCTCTGTGTACTGTTAAAATTTTCACATTTGAAGCGTATAGCTGCAAAAGTGACTATCTCCACTTTTCTCCGAGCCCATTTTTATTGCATTTTCATGTATAGAACATCAATATTTATCATAAAAAAAATCATACTGGTCCAGAATATAGGTATAGTCGCTTTTTATGGTATGAAAAAATAGGGTGTGCTGCAAAATACATTGAATCCAAATTTTAGTCAGAGTCAAAAGTAGCTATCTCCTTTCATTAAAAAGTAAGTGGCTACTTGTGAAACTAACTGAAAGTTGAATTTGGCACATTCTGCAGCGTAACTTTTTGGACAGCAAAATATTTTCTGTATAAAGTATAATCTGTAAAAATGTTATTGATTTCGAATAATTGAAGAAAAAAAATAGTTTTCCTAGAATGAATTGATAGGAATCAATGTAATATATTTCCAGTACACTGTGTACTAAATTTGTGTGTTTACGTATTGATATTATTTTATTTAATTTAATTAAAATTAAAATTTGGCAAAGAAGTGATTTTTAATTTATTTATTTAAGTAAATTAGTTTCGGTTAAAGATGTGTGATCGGATTCAATGAAAAGGGCCATTTCAAACAGTTGAAACAAATAAAACACCTAAGTTTTCTGTGTGCGACGTTTTGTC
This sequence comes from Torymus tubicola, assembly GCA_035583055.1. Taxonomy (NCBI): domain Eukaryota; kingdom Metazoa; phylum Arthropoda; class Insecta; order Hymenoptera; family Torymidae; genus Torymus; species Torymus tubicola. Next base: position 20,045 of record JAWWEQ010024064.1, on the reverse strand, counting down.
GGTTTGGTTACTGACCTCTTCAGGCTATATTATTTAAAAGTACAGAAACGTCGCACACAGAAAATTTAGGTGTTTTATTTGTTTCACCTGTTTGAAATGGCCCTTTCCATTGAATCCGATCACACATCTTTAACCTACTTATTTAAGTATTTATTTGCCTATAAAATGTTTTTTTCCTTAAAAATAAAATATTTTTTTATTTTTTTTTTACGAAAAATTATTTTGCCTTGTGTTAATGTACAGCAAAATACACTAACTCCATAAGGAATGATATAAAAGAAGTCAAATCTGAAGTTAGTTGCAAAATTAGCTAAATCCACAAAACAAAATTCCCTAAATCATACAAGAAATGAATATGATTTCACACACTTTCTGAATCATGTACACTATCCGAACTATACCTAATGATGGATGAAAAAAGTTAAAAAAGTAAGTAGTATAAGTACAGCAGAAAATGTTCTTTCTTGTAAAAAATTTTATTTTGGAGATAGCCACTTTTGCAGCTATAAGCCTCATTTGTAATTTTATTGTAGCACTGTTTTTAATTAACAAGTGGTTCTTTCTGTACCATTATATAAAAAAAATTCCTATTTTCTCATATTTTTCGGTAAATAACGTGTATATGTAGCTAAACATTTTTTTTAGAAACAACTATAAAATATTTCTTCACCCATAAACTAAAACATAAATTGCCACTTATTAGATACAGTAAAAAACTATTAGTTATTTTTATATTTTAGTGTACTGTTATTTTATCCGAAGTAACCATTGGCGTGAAAAATATGATGAATTTCATAAATGCGGTAAATGTAGGCTATTAGTCCATTATCGCATTTTATTATTTATTTACGGCGTGAAAGTCCATTTCCGCGAGCTGAAAATTACTTTCATCCCACAGATATTTCAAACTTTCGAGAAAGTTAAAAAAAAAGAAAAAACTAAAAATTCCTTGTAACACTGTGGCAAAAAGCAACGGCAGAAGTTATATACTATATTAGCTGACTAAGGTGATAATAAGTTATTGAGTTTCGTAACAAATATATATATATATATATGTTATGCACGTAACAATAATGATAATGCAATTAAATTTAGCAAGAAATATGACTTTTTAATGAGTATTTTACAGGTATCAATTATATAATGTAATGCATAACCGTAAAGTATACGATGGCGTGAACAATTTGTAGATTCCTATCTTCATCTTTATACACGAGAAATTAAAAAAAAAAATTATTGCTACTTGACCAGGCATAAATGAAAAGATTGAGGAACTGATTTTTTTAATTATAACCGCGGCAAATATTATACAATTATTTTTACGATTCGCGTTGAAAGATTACAATTTTTAAAATTCAAATAAGCGCATATTCCGCGTAGAACGTCACGCCGGTACTTCTGCTAATATCGTGCGAGCACTATACGGCGATCCTCACGGGAGTATATAGCAGACACTACTTATCCTAAAAGGTAGGCATCTCTGAAACTTGAATGTCTAGGATGGAATGCGAAGAGGTATCAGTTTAAAAAATATATTGTTCTCTGCGTGCGTTTCGGAGAAGACACCATAAAAGCTTTCATGAATAGCATTTTTATGAACCGTTATACCGAATTGCAACAAGCATTTTCACTTATATACCTTAACGTAACCACTCGACGGTTTCTAAAAATTTCCAATGAGAAATCTCCATTTTTTTTTCGTCTTGTCGTGTATAGGCTTTTAATTGTTTGCGAAGCAATTTACGTTTTTTTTTTTCATTTAAATATCTTCCCGACTATTTTTAATAAAAATAATTTCTACTTCGTATATTCTAAAATACCGAGTTTGGTAAAAAAAATATAGCAACTTTCTAGAGCAATAAAACTTTTTTCTCTAAATATTTAGATTAAAAAAAAAAGCCAAAGGAAACAAAAAAAAACAGAACTATACCTATAGAAATTCTCTCTAACTCGCTAATTCCGACAGGCAGTAAACAACGCGGAAAACGAGAAACTTCCTTCGAAACTTCGAAGACAACTCCCTGCGCGCAGTGAGACCTTAATCCGTGAAAATAAACACACAACAGAGCGCACCAACCGCGAGTACATTCACACCGTCGTTACCACTTTTCTCTCCTCCCCCCTGCGGGGTACACAAGCCAGTCAGTCACATTGCCAATGGTAAAAGTAAAACCTCTGTTTATATATATACTCACACTTATATACACGAATATATATATATATTTATATATAAATAAGAAAAATCTTACTACTACTATACTGCGCACGCGCGCACGCTCGTCTAACTGGATAATAACGGCTCTCTACTTAATTAAACGGCTAATTTGTGCGCGTATAGTGCGCAATTGTCTGACTTGAGGAATTTCACGAACGACGCGTATAATATAGCAGCGCGTAAAATTACAATACTTAATGGTATACGATATATATATATATCCATTCGCGTGTACCTATATATACCACAGTGCAACTTTTCTCGCGTGTCAATTTAAAGTTAAAAATTGGCCACTGCGCGGCGGCCGACGACTTTCGCGGCTGGCATGGGTGTCCGCGCGTATATGACTTACGATCCAATTTCGGTGCGCGCGCGCGGGTGTATATAGGTGTGCGCGACGTCTCGTTAAGATAATGCCAGGGTTACAGGAAATTACAGTGGCGGTGTGCGCGGAGGTTCGCTCGATCGCGAAATGAGGTTGGCGATATTGTATAGGTTCTTTTTTTGGGGGGGGAGGCGAGAGTCTAGTTGTTCGATAGGTTTTTGGAGAGGTGAGTGAATGATTTGGCCGGTAATTATGATGGATGGAGAACGGTGTTGGATTATGGAGTGGAAGAAAAAAAGTTTTTTTTTTTTTTTAAAATTGCAAGAGGTGGCTGGATATTTTATTATCACGATTGATTTACGCGTTTGGATATACTTTTAGAGATTCTTTTAACGGCTTAAGTAATTGGTTATTTTAGGATGGTTTTGAAAGAATTTTATAGTGAAAAATAAATAATAGCCTTGAGAAAGAGATTTCACTGCATTATGGAAAAGTGAACACGGAAATTTGTGAAGAAAAATGTACAAAATGCATTTTCGAAGCCGATTATGTTTCAAATTATTGATTATATACTCGGCTTGCTTTTATCACTATATTGAAAATAAACGATCTACCATTTTACTTACAATAATCTTATAAAAATAGGAACTGAAATTCTCCTATAAGAAACAAAATTATATTATATAAAGGTTAATAAATAATGAGTTAATTTCTTTTATTATACATACCATTTAGCTTCAAAAGTACAATTTTCTTAAAATTGTCATAACGAAACGGCCGATAAGCCTCGAAAGACTGTAATTAATTACTCTTAACGATTAATTGATTACTTCTATACCCTTGCCAATGACAAAAAAAGAAGCTAAATTTCTCTCTAAATATAATTAAATACAATAAATCAAACACCGCACAACCGTCTGCCATTTTCACTTGCACCAATTCATACAACCACGACCGCTAAATACCTCAATCAACGTTTACAATGCGAAACCTCAATCGCTTCATTAACATTAAAAACAAAAAACAAAAAACACCCCTCGACAACTCTTTACCACTTCCTTTCCCTCAACCCTTCCTCCTACCCACCGCTCTTTAATAAAAAAAAAAAACAAATTATCGTCTTGAACCGAGACGAATTACCACCCGGCAACATCCAAGTAACCATCTATCCCCTCGAGGGCATATCCCTGCGTCGCATCGTATTTACGACTCTCCGCGTGCGCTTTAATTGCAAACCGCGAAGACGTTCCTTTCCTTTTCCTCTTTCTTTTTTCTCCTTTTTTTTCTCCTCTTCTCCTATACACGCCCTCCGGGGTTAGGTTATATATACGCGCGAAATGGAAATGGCTCGCCGCAATGCGACAACTATATACACACGAGGCGAGAGCTTCTGTTTTGTTACTACTCGCGAGAGTGAGTGAGTTGATTAAGATGTCGATTTGAATTATGGATGTTATCCTGTGTTGTGTGTGTGTGTTTTTTTGTGATGTGTATATATACACGACGTGAATGGTTTACAGTTCGGGTATTAGGCGGTTAAGCGAGCGTGGAGTAAGCGATGGATGGACGGTCGTTTGCATGAAGATTGTTGCGGGGAAAATTGGGTGCTGAAGCGGTGGATTAGAGGTGCGCATAGTTTTTTTTTTTTATGGTATAGCTCGGTGTGATAGTAATCATTGTATACGTAGAGTGATTGGTTTGTAGGGTCTGTCTATATTGTATATGGATCGTGTTTATTATTTTATGTTGAAATGTTAAAAAGTATGAGTATTTATGTAACCATAATTTAATATTTTTTATTTTTGAGCAGTTGAAGACAGAATTTACACATAAGATACCTTTTTTGAAATATAAAGTTTATATAGTTTTCACGAATTTCATACGTATATTTAAGAAAAGTTATACATACATATATATATATATATATATATATATAGATTACTTCTCTTCTTTGTAATAATATATATTACATTCGAATAATCCTTAACGAGATGCAAATTCAGTTACCAGCCGCGTGTCTCATAATTTTGACATTAACTTTGTACTAATAAAATTTTCGTCCAATTAAAATCCAGCCTCTATCCCAATAATTTTCATTTAAAGCCTCATTTTGTCAAAGTTAGGCTATCAAAATTTCAACACTTTTTAACTCTATATATGTATATAGCTAGATGATATAGAAATTTCATTGATTTACGTGTAGGCATAAAAAATTTATTGGACTTATTTTCTTGAACATATATAAAACTTTTATATTCATTATCGGTCTTCAACACCATAAATCCCTTCGAAGATAATAAGATTATGGAAAACTTTTCGACTTTCATACACATACGAACGCCACGGACTGAATTAACAAAAAAAAATATATAAGAATAAACCATTCAAACCAATCCATACACTATTCCACTAGAATGAAAATCCCCAAATCCTAATCAATTACCCCTCCCTTTATCTCTTCTTACAACGCTCATAATTGCTTAAATTAAAATTCTATTTTTCACTATACATCCCCCCCCCACACACACACACATACGTACGCCTCAAAATATCTCCTCTCCACTATGTATACGCAATTTTCTCGCTCACGTGTCGCCCTGAAATCTGCGCGCAATGGAGGGGGCGCGCGTGCACATATAGTTTCGCAGGTTCTAACTGCGTTACACGCCCCCGCTCTCTCCGCACTACTCTTGCATTTACATAATGTCTTAAACTTTACTTGGGCGCTGCCATTCGTCGTAATTTATTTAAGATATTAGGTACTGTCGTATAGCAGCAGCGACGACGACGACACGCTCGGCAGGCTTCAACAATATAAATGCTAAACTGTCGTGAGAGGAGGAGGCTATACGACAATCCGAATTATAGCTGCAGCTATATAATTGAATTAGCAGAGAGTGAGAGATTTTAATGGAGTCGCTAGAGAGAGGGAGAGAGAGAGAGTTTAATTGTTGTCGAGATGATGAATTTTTCATTGGTCAAGTTAGTTTTTAGTTATTGTTCTCGATATAGATTCTTGGTATTTATCTGTTATGAAAAAAAATAAGTATATATCAACGTAAACATTTGAATCCCGTATAGAAAAATACGCATCGTTTTTACCACCCAGTTTGCCTAAAATTTTACTCTATATAATATGAAAATTACAAAAAACATTTCCGCGCTTTAATATAATATATATTTTGTTAAAAATTTAGAGAATATTTTTTAATAAAACATATATACAAACTAAAAAGGCAAGTATAATATGCATAAAAATAAAAGAAAAAAAAAAGAAACGAGCCGAGCTATATGAGAAATGAGAATGAACGCGAGCAAAAAAAAAAGTAAGGGCGGGAGGGTTATATTCTGGCAAAAGAAAACGCGAGGTTATACCCCTTTAATATATTAAAATAAGCTTCTTGGCTCGGATTCAAAGTAATCGATCGATCCGCGGTACACATATTGGATCTTTTGACGGGAATCCTCTCGCCGCGTGCGCTCACGTTTTCTAAAACCATTTGCGGAAATATGATTTTACCTCCTGTGTATGTATATATATATATGGCTATTGGATACTCCTGTATATATGTTGTTTGCTCGAGTCGAGAGCACTTCAATTTCGCGCAATATTCGTTATCAAACATCATTGTCGAGTGTGAAAGGATTTGTAAATTATTTGGCAAATTAAAAGTACTCGAGGTGTTGCTTCACACTCTTCGAGATTCTGTTCGATAGGTATACATGTATATACAAGCGTATATAGTTAAAGTTGTATTTTTAGATTATAGTTAAAAATTCGTTATTTATAAAATCTTAGACACACTTTATTTTTGTTACAGCCGTAATTCATTTTTTATTCGTAGAATTGTTTTTACGGTTTCCATAAATATTTGATAGATATAGATCGAGAATAACAATGCAGTTTTAGATATTGCTTTTTGAATTTAAAAAAAATTATTCACCTGATACTGCAACAAAATTTTGGTTACTTCTTAAGTCAGTTCAAACGAACCCCTTATATCGATAATCCACCCGAGACATACTGAAACCCTCTGAATAAAATAAACAAACAAAAAAGTCCAACCATCAATGTTACATATATACACACAACCCTTGTGCAAATCCCAACTTCCAAGCTTTATACCGTACAATCGTAAACATTTACTACACGTACTCCCCATCGGAACACTTTCGGCCCTTATATTCCTAATCCTTCGCGTATAGGCTTGCACCAATCGCTGTAAAGCTCAGTTGGGTATAGGCATGGATTTTTATTGTACGTTCGTAGTATGTAGTAGTAGTAGTAGTAGTAGTAGTAGTACACGCAAGGCCTCTTCAAAGAGTTTAAGCCGCAGGGGAGTTTTAGCGAAGGACGCGTGTTAAAACCTTCGATCGGTAAATCCACCGTTTAACTCTTTATTAACGGGACGAAAGGTATAGGGAAGATTTTTATTTTTTCTTTTTTTTTTTTTTATTTTGTGAGCAAACGTTGCCGTTGAGATTTGCAGAGTAGAAGTCGTAAATCGTCAGGATATTGACAAGGAATTGAGATTTATCGGAGGGGGGGGGGGTTCGAATATGTTCATTTGACATGTATTTGTTTACAAAATTTAGAAGTAAAGAGTGTATAAAGAATAATGTTAGTTTGCAGGAAATTGAAATTGATATTTTACCTTATTTTTTGACATATTCCTTGAAAATTTTAAATCATTCAAAGTTAATATTTCCACACGATTTTACCATAGAAAGCAACGAGAGCACTGATTATATTACACCATATATATGTATATACATCTCATTACCAATTCCCAATACAATTAACGACTAAAAACTCTCAACAAGATACTTTACGCGATGCTGCATTATCCTCTAAAACGGTTATCTAACGATAAGAAATAATAATAGGCCATAAAGGATCTCTGATCATCAAAAACCGAACACATATATAAGCGTTTTAGAGGGCGAATGAATATACGTTGAAACTTTCACGAACGTGTGTGTATATTATCTGGCAAAAACACGATTAACCTTGTTTTAATATACACTGCACTGCTGCGACGGCGTGCGCGTCTCGACTTTTTGCCCTCACTTTTACAACAAGGTCCTATGCGTATATGTACGATATACGCCCCGCGCGAAGATTACTTTTTAATGATCTATTTTGGATACACGCGCAATAAAATTACGAGAGCATGGATATGTGTATATGTGTAAGCGAGATTAATGGGAAGGTAAACGGTATGGGTGCGTAAGAGCTGAGATATATACATACACTTTAGTTTGATAAATTGTATAGCGTTGTGTATAGCATCCATCAAAATAGGAAAAAGATGCCTGTATATTAGTGCTCGGTTTCTATTTACTATATTCATTTTTAATATTTAGTACGGTTATGCTTTGGTTTACATTATAGAATAAAAATTACTATACATATCCTCATATATCTGTGATGGTACTCGATATAATTTAAACTTTTACGCGAAACTATTCTTTATTAAGTAATATCTTTTTTCGTCTCTTATCAATGATACATGTATGTAGCATGAATCTATATATTAAAAATGGAATTTGAAAAAACAAATATAATTATTGTAAAAAGAACCACTTGTTAAATTCTGAAATAGTACGAGTACTTTTTGCTTTAGTCTTTGAGCATTATTTGAAAAAAAACATACAAACACAAATCAAGACTTACACTTTCAACACACTCATCCACATGCATCCCCAACATTTTCCCATCTACATAAAATACACACCTCCTCATACTCTCAAAAATCTTCCACAAGTATGACACACCATCCAACCTAAAAACCAGAATATATCCACACACACACGTACACAAATCTCTTATACCACTCACACTCCTATTTCTCAAGAAAAATCCTTTCCTCTCACTCTCCTCTTCCTCTCTCATATTCTTTCTCCTCAACGAACAAAGCGCCGTGACAACCATACATATTATACATATACAGCAAAACCGCACACGTTACACATATACAACAAAAAAAAAGACAACGTATATATATACATTATAATATATACTCACATCCAAGGTATATGGATACACCAGCGAAGAGTAGAAAGAGCAGGAACGCTGCGAGTACGCAACAACCGCACCTGTACTGACTGCCGAGTTTCCGCGTGAACCTTATGTCACTGTCCGAGGAGAGTATCGAGCTTGGTGTGCCTGCACGGCTGAAACGACGCGTGCTCACCGTGCTTACTGAGATCTGCAAGAGAAAAGAGAAGTATGTGTGAGTGTATGGCGGTTATAGGAACGCAGGTGTGTATATACATTCGTGCGCTCGAATTATAAGAGGGAATATTTTAAGTTAAAGATTATGCGGTGACCGTTTCATTTTACTTTTTTTTTAAATTTTTTTTGTGTAATAAGTGGTAGTTTGTTATGTTGTACAGAGAGAGATTGAGTATAGTTGAGGTGACGGGGATGGATTATTTGAAAAAAGTATGTTGTAAGTGCGACGTTGTATATAGTTTAATTTCTTTTTAGTTATAATTTAACTCATAATAGAGTGTATTAGTAAAGGTTTATAATTATGTGTATATAATTAAATACGTATTAGTTACGTACGTTTATGATCTTACACCATTGTATAAATGTATATGTAAGTAATTGCGTATAAATGGGGTCTCACATATTGTAACGCTAAACTACAATCTTTATTCCTCCCAACTTAATTTACTCCGGTTCAATTATTGCGTGTCATAATCTATATCGGCTTGTCTACGACAATATATGGACTATGTTTTACGAAATTGAACTTTTTCTATATATACTTCTATACACACGTGTGAATTAATACACGTTTACCAATTTAATATATATATACGGAGGTACATAAATAACCACGACACCTCAAATTATAGCCATATGGTATAATATGAAAGGTATGCCGTGTTGCATTTAGCAATTTAAGACATCTCAGTTTGTTTCATTTAGTTGAGTCTCTTAATTACACACGCTGAGAATACATATACATATATAACGTAGTGCAATAAATCCAAGAAGTAAATTATACAATATATTTCTGAAATTTCAACTTTCACGCTATTATACACACATATATATATACACGTGCAACTATACCTAACTAGGCCAAAATTAACAACATCTCTTATACGGCCGTACAAAAAGACACTCGTCGCTGCGTTGCTCTCTTATCTCAGCTGCTCATCTTGACCACTACTCTCTCTCTCTCTCTTTCTCGCGTGTTGCTGTATATATATGACTTTGCTCTCCAAAGAGTGAAAAAGTACTTAACGAATGCCGCTAGAGTAGTGTGCACTGTATAACGCGTATGTATATAACGTACATACGTGTAACTAGCCAAAATGTTAATTAAAACACAAAAACCATTCGTTACCGAGAGAGAGAGAGAGAGAAAGAGAGAGAGAGAGAGTGAGTGGAATTTTAGTAATTTCCATTTGTATGCAGAAAATTATTGTGTTTCGGTTGATAAAATGTATATATCCTATATAAATGTAATGAAATTTTATTGAATAAAACTAATTAACAGATTTTTAATGGAACTAGTGTGCTGTGTGTGTGTGTGTGCGTGTGTGTGTGTGTGTGTGTGTGTGTGTGTGTGTGTGTGTGTGTGTATGTATGTGTATATGAATAAACGTAAATTGTATAATTTACTTATTATCAAATGAAATATGAAAAGTTCTGATTATACAAAATTTTAATTAAGTAGCGCGCGTACAACGTTGCGTATAACTTTGCATAACGTGCATTTTATAAATAAAATTGTTGTACTTTACAAGTAATTGTATGACGCTAATTACGTTGCTTTATTATTTTATATATAATATAATGTAACGCATAAATTAAAACTTTTAGCAAGCTCGCCTGTTTTATTATATGTTATATTTTGGGCTCCGTTAGCGGCAGTCAGGAAACTGTTTTCATATAGAAATTTTTTCTTTTTGGGGGAAAAACTATGTAGTTATCAACAAAAGCTTTTGCATCACCACATTCCATGGACCCGGTAATTTGCAACCTCGATCTATATACGAAATTTTTAATTTCACTTACGATTAAAAACAAAAGTTCATTGTAATTTCAGTACACCATAATATATAATCATTCGTCACAATACTCTGCGGCTCCAAAATTTTCCTAAATACCTAACACTTAAAAATATACGTATACTATAACAACAACCGATTTTACGCCATTTTATACAAATCCGTACCAAAAAACCTCTATGATAATTGCAAACACATGCGCGAAACACCAGCGAAACCCTCATTTTCCAACGAATTAAATCCGGTCCCCGCGAACCTTCTATACCAAAAAAAAACTATATACATATATACATCCCCTTCTCTCACTCTCCACGAAATAGTTCCAGGCGCCGCGTACTACCTATATATACATATACACTCGTGTCCCCATTCCGCGCGGCTGTTCACTCGCGAGAAACAAAAACGACAGGAGGAAATCGTGCTCTCTCTCTCGAATTACGCCCTCCGTGAAATTTCACAGGCGCCGAAACTGTGCACGCTCGTACAACACCGACTTACACTCACTTCGCAAGAGGAGGGCTAATTAATGCCTATTTACGCGACTTTTTATACCTACGCGAAATGGCTATTTCTTGTACCACGTGTATATACGTATATATATATACACATGAGAAGTGAGAAAGAGAGATAAGGTAAGTTAAAAAGGAAGGAGTAGAGAGAAGTCGGTTGTACAGCTGCACGAAAATTCGCGAGAGATAAGCGACGGAGATAAGCTACAGGGTGGAGAGAGAGAGAGAGAGAGAGAGAGAGAGTGGCCAGACTATATATATACACGCTGCGGGGACTTTTACTCTTCGAGAAAGTAAAATGGGTGTGCGCGGGTATATATAAGCGAACGAGCTCGCAGCAGCGGCGGCGGCGACTGGGTTTTTAAACGGCCGCGGCGCGAGCAACGACGACGGCAACCGCAAGCTTAAGCTGCAGTTGAGAGGGAGGAAGATGTTTTTTAATTTGAAACTGATGCGCGCGCGCGCGTGGTAACGGTGATTATATGGCGCGTAATAGGATTTTTGTTAGATACCTTTTGAGAAATTGTTGCGCGCGGCGAGAGTGAAATTTAATTTTAGAAATAGCTCGGTTTAACGGTTATATATATTTTGACTGTATATTGTTGGGGGATTATGTGCGTTGTAATCGGATTTTTTTTCCGCAGTCTTTTATTTATTTAGTTTGTGTACTCGGGGATCTCGGTTATGTATATGAGGTTACCGAAGGAAGTACGGCTGGAACATTATGTATAAAAACTAGATGAGAATTTACTTTTATATGTAGTTTTGATAAACTGAAAATGATTAAGAGAAACGTTATCATTTAGATAACTCACAGTAATTATACAACATTTCAAACTTATTCGTAAAATATACATCTGGTTTAATCCGTTACATTAACGAATTCCTTTTACACCAGACTACTCCTGTATATACACGAAATCTTTATCATGACAGCTGTAGGATGCTAAAAAATAGACCAGAGTAAGATAAACATTATACGTAACAGGCTTATATATATATAGCAAAAAAACTTCACCTGTACAGATACAATATTTTTAATTTAATTGACACTTCCTTCTACAACTTTCACATACAGCAACAAAGCTACGTTATACTCGCTCATTACATTATAAACCGCGACAAGTTTAACGCGGGGCTTAGTTTAAGCAGCCTCTAAAACATATAATACACACAACCGGAAGACACCGCTTAAACACCGAAATCCTGCTTATACGTTACAACGACATGCCGCGCGAGACGCTGTTACCTATATTGGCTTGAGAGAAATATACATATATATAAATTATATTACGTGCTACTGAGAGCAGCAAAGAAATTTACGATGAGACCGCAACGCTATCGTATAGCAAAAAGTATATATTTATTTCTATATAGCGATCGAATCGCAGCGAAGAGAGTGAGTGCGTAGTTGGTAAGTATAGCTTCCTGATTGAATTAGACGGATTCCGCAAGAACGGTTGATGCTTGCCTTCAGGGTATTTTCTTCAAGCGATGAGCTGCGAATCGGTGTATATATTTAAGTGTGAGACGATGATGGTTGGTATAAAGATAAATTGAAGAATTTCTTTTATTTTGTTGGTGAATTTGTCTTCTTTTTAATCCATTAAATCACACTTAAAATTATTGTTAATTATATATACTCTGTATAGAATATTGCTACATTTTTCTGCACCATCGACACTGCGTCATATAAGCTAAATATACTCCAAAAATTTAATCCCGGCTTCTTTAACCTTATAACAAAACCGAATATATCTTTCTCAAAATTAGTAAACTTAGATATATATGAGATATAACAGTATATACGTAAAATTAAAACTCCTGTCTCCAGATTAAATTAAAAAGTCTTCAGATATATATATTCTGGAATGTATAAAAATTACCATAATTCAATTTATACCCGCGTCCCTATTATAGTTTAAATTAACCGTCCGATCCCGTGATTAAACGTCACGATATACGCATTTTAATTTTCCACTCACATGTATACCATCCTTATATACATTATAGTTCCATATAGCATCTAACGGTTTCCCCGATTAGATACAATTTAAACACGATCTAGATTATATTCTTCGAATTGTATCTCTCTATAACGATTAATAAATGCACTTCACACTCCACATCCTATAGGATAAACGCTATATCTATATCTATAAGTAAGATCAATAATGGTATAACCGACAATCTGTAATCGAGAAATCAATCATTGCGGTGTAACCGTAAACGTATATATACGCTAACCGTTTTTCCTTCGAAAAAAGAAACGGCGCCTACGATTAATCATCATCAACTTCTCTCTCTCTCTCTCGGCCTTGCACTAATACGCTCGTTAGAGTAATTAAAAGCGTTTAGTCAAAATTAATTTCAATCGTCGCTGCGTTTATACTTCGCATAACTATATATATATACACACGCTGCAGTTATACAACAATCACGCCTTTTTTAACATACACGCGCGTTCATTAATTATTTAGCTTTGAAAATTATTTATTATATATATACATACACACGAGCAGTGAAATGTTAGAGCGATAAATTAACGGAACAGGCAAGTCGCGAGGTACATTTTTCGACCTGGAATTCGCCTTTGAGCTCGGCCTTTCTAGCGGCGCATATACGCGCGTATAATTTCTACGTTCTTGTGCGGACTTTTCGAAAAAGTGTTCACCTGTCCGCTGAATGCATAATGCAGTCGTAAAATATTTATCAAGTGTAAGCTGTATTGTATATATACCGTGAACCATTGCGCACGAACAAATTCCGCTATACGTTGCTGTGGTATATATATATATATGTATATACCGTGAAATCTTAATTTTTTTTTACCAATAAATAAGATTGTTTATGTGGTTATTCGAGCGTGTAGCAATTTTTACGGGTCACATTAAGTAGCGTGATAATTTTTATTTTTACTTCACCTAATTCGGTCGTCGTTGGGAGGGTTTTATTCTAATATAGATATTACTTCTGGAAATTGTTTAATGCTTCGCTCTATGAATTCGCGAACCGTGAAAGCGTTTGCTCGTAAATTTTATTATCCTGCGCGAAATTTCCTATATACCGGCTTTAGAGTTTCAGCCACGGTATCAACTCGGTTCATATACGTATATACGTATATATATATAATTTTAGTCGAACTACTGCGCCTATTACGGTATAATTATAGTATCCTTTCGTGAAAAATAGAAAAGCTTGATAAAGAAATTACGCTTTTCTGAACGGAAGGGTTTGCGAAATAATGTCTGGCCGAGGTAGACAAGAGGTAAAAATGTATGATTATTAAAGTATCGTAACGGTAACCGAGTGAATTTTTTTCTTTTTTAGGGAAACCAATTGATTATTTAATTATTTATAAACGACACTGTTACAATGATGCAACTGTATAATTAGTTTTTTTAATATACATATAAAAAGTGTTTTTTTCTAGTAAATAGATTGAAATATATTAACAGTTCATATAAATTAATTTACCTTTACAAAAGATATACTTATACATAAAATTAGACAATATTTTGTTTCTCCCGCAATCGAAAATAAGAATATTATTTTTCACTTTTTCGAAGCACGCTGAAAATGTGAAATTATTCTTACTTATCTTACAGGTATAGAAAGAGGCCTATTTAATGCTCGTGTTGAAAATAAACATTTATATACCCGCAATACAAGGCATAACACATTTTATTCCCGCAAAACAAAGTACTAAGTATATAAGAAGGAATAAAACGCAATTGTTTGTCTTGCTTTTTGGACCAAACCAATAAATCAGTCATTACAGAGAAATCTGGAATCAGTAATAACGCTACATTTATATTACACAACGTTATCAACTCATCCATAAAAAATTAATATTTTCAAAAAAAAGATAAATCCGTTCGAACCATATTGTAACCGCCTTACATAACTCAACTTCTCTGAACTTAACCGCGTCAATTATACCTATAAACCTTACCAAACTCTCTATATAAAAAGAAATATCATCATTAGCGACATCAATGTATATATACGTACAAAATTACCACCCATCTATCATTCCAAGCGATCCTACGGTTGCATCAATCTCCAACAACAAAAATCAGTCGCCAGCTCGCACCGCGCCATCGCCGCATTATGCCAATCTTCAAATTGTCTTTGCACAATCGACCGAGTCGATCACCACTACATACACTCACTTACACTTACACATATATACCCCCCCCCCCCCCTGTAATTCCCATACCTTAAACCGAGATCGCGACCGCATTACCACCAGCCTTTCGTATACATATATACATATACTATACTTTATACACAACTTGCGCAACGATTCGCCGCGCGCGTGCATGCCGCAAGGTGCGGAGGTGAGGTATATACAGAGAGAAAGAGGCAAAACAAAGAGATGCAGATTTTTTCAAGCTCTCGTGCGCGCTGCGCGTGCTGGTGGGTATATCTGCGCGCTCTCGATAATCTATCACTATATATATATATATATATATATACCTATATATTTATTGTAGGGTCAACAACCTCTTCTCGGTTCTTTTACACGATATATAAGGCGCACGAGGGTTTTGTCAAAGGCATCATACGACCGACGCGTTGTACGTATAGGCTATGTATATATATGTAGTTTTAAATAACTTGGAATTTCAGCTTTGACGCGAAAACCGAGCGCGCGAACGAGATGAAGTGTGTGCGGAGTGCAGAAGTAGTGTGCGGTGCTGTTGTCACCTCGGGGTGGTCGATACTTTGTGTGTGAATGAGAGGGAAATGTTATATATATATACACGTGCATTCGATGGGTCGAGAGCTGCTGGTCCGGTGTGAAATGCGGTATACGCGCGGTCGTGGCGTGTACGACTGGGCAAGAGGAGGTGTGAGAATGCGTTAGCTATATATATGGGAAAGTTGGGGGTGTTTAACGAAAAGTTTAGGGAAATAGCGCAGTGGTTAATTTGGTAATCTTTTCTCTTATAAAAATAAATGACGAATGAAATTATATATCTGCCGATCACGATGATATGAGACACGGTGCTTGACTTATATTAAATTGGAAAAATTTTATTATCACATATTTATCAAGCTTATACGTTATTATTATCGTTTAATTTGAACTGTGATTGCGACTACTGAAACGGTTTAATTGAAAATAACTCGATCGTGCGCGAAACACGTTGAATGTAGTTATAGTATATATAAAAATAATGAACGGACGGGTATATTAAAAATTATTGATGTTTATTAATTGCATACGCGGATTCTCCGAAATAGTATAGGGATTTCGAACAGTATAATAGAAAAAAACAACAATGCATCTATTTACGTATACATATATATATATTTATTACAAAATCTTTAACCACGACTCCCATGATTTTTTCTATACCATATATATATACCTTATATACCAAATTTCGAAACCGCTCTGTATTAATCTAAACCTATAACAACAACGGCTGCAATTATCGATGCACTATACACGCACTAATACCCAACGTCGAACACGTATATATATATATATATAACGTAACAACAACCTCATCATCATCATTATCATCTCAACGATCCCACAATAGATTTTAAAAAGTAGAGAACCGGTGCGGTAACTCAACGGTCTCTCTCTCTCATCTCGTTACTCACGCACGTAATCCCGGGAAATTATTCCAGACCGAACCGCAAGCATTAACTAGCCGCACCGCCACCAACGCCGCGTAATCTTGTAAAATTATATACATATATATATATATACACAAGTGCATTTTTTGCCCTTCTTCTCTCTCATTACCGGATCATATCTTTACTCTTTCTAGCTGCGCCTAAGTCGTCGCCGCTGATGCTTCGTATATTAAACTGCCTAAAGACTCCGTGATTAATTAATTCTTTGTCTGCTCTATTTGTATATATATCATATGTATAGATGTAACGAAAATGAAAATTTTCAACAGTTCACTCTTCAATTGTACCGAATGTTTTGCTCTTCTCTGAAGAAAAAAAAACACAAGGCTCTCGCTATATATATGTGTACTTTAGATAGTTTCGGCAGATCGCGCCTTTGTTTCTCTCTTTTGCTTTCTCGCGAACGCGAGGCGCACGTATGTATATAATAATGCCAGGGAGAATTATTCGCGAAGCGGACCAAAACTCTACAGACAATAACTCGCGGCTCGCCGCTGCCACACTGCCGGCATACACGTAATCTTGTAAAATTACATGTATATATATACACATAATAACAACAACAGCAGCAGCAACGCGAGCGTGCAATCTTTTACCCTCCCGTCGTCTCTTGTTATATATTATATCGTACCATCTCTTCGTCTCTCTCTGTCTCTCACGCCCTCGCTGTCATTATCTATATAACGTTTCTTTATCTTGTTCAAAGTTGCGAGAAGAAGGGTTTCCGACAGATAGAGAGAGAACTGGAATTCTAGTTATGTTTCTTTTGTTGTTGTTGTTGTCGTTTCGTTGAAATCAATCGGTACCGTTTCGTTGCGCGTTACCGATCTGGTTGTTATGTAGATAAGAGAGTTCCGTACATTTTTATACAAATTTGTTATACGACGAGACCGGTATTTGATATTTATAATATCATTGCGTAGATATATTTATTATCTTTTTTTTCTATATAAACAAGATCTAATCACAGATGACTTAAATGTATGTTAAGAAAAAAGAATAAACTAATTAATAATGTGACAGTATAGCTGAAATCGATTAAAACTTGCGTCGCCATCATCATTCATCTTCCAAATATATACGTGGAACTCAAAGAAAAATGTTCTTTCTTCTCCAACCGCAACTTTCACTTTTTCTCCAAAATTCCACCACATATCGTTATATCCATATAACCTCCTATACAACCTCCCCAATAACAACCCAACCCTTTCAATCTACAACAACACCCCCACACTCTCTCTCCCTTTCTTTCTCCACACCCTTTCACCTCTCTCCCGCATCTTTATAATAATACACACCCATACCCGCGTACCAACGACGACTTCAGCGCTCTTATAATCTCGTTAAAATTACCTCCACACACACATACACTCATTATATCACACATACGTATAATACGTGCACTCTATATACTCTATAAGAGCGACTTTTCCCCCCTTACACATACTCGTGGGGCAGAGCTATCTTGCTCTCTTTCACCTCTCTTTGTCCGCCTGCACAATATGCAGCGCGCGCGCGCGCAGTAGTAGTGCCTCCTGTCCCACTTGCGCCACTTCTCACTTATACTCCTCGGTGCTAAGGCCCCTCCCCCTACTACACTGTATATAACCACACGACGTGTGTATATAGGTATATATGTCTACCGTTATATAGCGTATACGCGTCGGTCTCTCGTACAAGATATATATATATATATAATATATATATATATACACACACACACACATGTATATGTGTATATACTACGCCATAGGCCTCGCCTTGTTCTCTGATATGCCAGGCCCAAAACGTACGTACGTACGATATAGTATCCTTGACTCGATCTCTCTCTCTCTCTCTTCGTGACTTTCTTTCGTTGAGTGGGTGTAGCAGTAGTAGTAGTAGTAGTATTAAACTACAGCATCGGCAGTTATGTATATATTATATATACGTGACTACACTGCGGGAGATTATATATTAGACGTTGTTGTCGAACGATTGATTTATGTATATATGTGGTTTGGATGATCGGGTGTATAAGATAACAGCACGAATTGGAAGAGGCGCGGATTAATTGTGAAATGAGCGCGCAACCGCGGTTAGGTATGAAGACGCGCGGTTATTGCTGTATGTATGTATATATATATACACATGACGGTGACAGGTGAGATGTTCTTCGAAGTGTTGTAGCTACTGTTTTGTATGTATATATATGGATGATTCGGTATGTTACATAGGATATATAATCGATATACACGCGTTTCTCTGCAGGTGGTTTTGGTCACGGGATCTTAGGATACGATGACTTAATCAGGATGGTTTGCAATGTATATATTATATGTCTTCTCATCTTTCCTCCGTGACCGATTTCACGCGCTATATATAATATATAGTGTACCATGCAGCGACGATGTTACATACTGAATATAAATTAATTTTATCTTGCAACAACCGCGCATGTGTGTAAGTATAATAATAAAAATATTATTATGCTACCAAAGAAATAATTTCGAAAATTCTGATCATTGCAAATTCTCACACGTATATAAGTAACAATTCGAATAATCTCCTTGACAGCTCCCACATACACACTTGGCAATTTGAATTTCAAACCTTTGATGCCAAGGTAATTTCACAGATCCGCATGTGTGTATATATATAGCCTAAATTTAGCAATCCTCCGATGTTATATATGTATATCCTTGACTGACTCGTTCTGTCGTACAGTTTTGACTTTCAACTCGTCGTCACTGCAATGTGACTGTATACTTATATACGCTTGCGCGTATATATATATCTATCGTGCGTGCGTGTACGTAATGTCTCGCAGTCAAGTTCACCGTATGTCTCTCTCTCTCTCTCTCTCTCTCGATGTTATCATGCGCAACTCTCAGGGTTAATGCGAAATTCTTGTAGCGCACGAGGTATTATCTGCGCTTTTTTTTCTTTTCGTACTGAGATGTGTATTGTAATGCGAAGCGGATGCTTGTACAGGTAAATATAGAGAGTGGAAGGTTTGAATAGAAGGAATAGGCAGTAAGTGTAAAAAAAAAGTGAGACATATTATCCGAAATCCGATACATATATTGGTCGATTGACTTATACTTCCTTGTTACAATATGAAATATATTATGGTTATGACTTCGCGGTTATTTACGACTACTTATACATGGAATCTTGTAGAAAAAAAAAATATTATATATATTCCAAGGACTTTTGCAACTACTCCCATAAGTTTTGCCTTTCTAATACACACTAAATACTTCACCTCTGTATATATATATATATATATATATATATATATATATATATATATTTTAGTGTC
>JAWWEQ010024053.1:0-27174 GCA_035583055.1 Torymus tubicola | reverse complement strand
TTATATGAAATCATGTTTATATTCAATTAGAATGTATAAAATACATCACAACTACAATAAACCATAAAATGATATGGGCTTATGTCGTTATGCCGCGCACAAAATCAGAAAAATGGACTTATGTCATTACGTTTTTGGTATATCGTTGCTTTAGGGGAATATCTTAGCTACTATTGATAGTGGCAAGTGAAAAAGACCCATTTAAAAATACAAAATCCAAATTTTTAGCGATTTTCAAAAAAATGGACTTATGTCGTTATGTCTCGGAGCCACAGAGTTTTATCCTAAATAATCCTTATTTTTATTTTGTTTGATAATTTTGAAAGTAATGGCTATTTAATAAAGAGTAAATTGTAGCTGAAAAGCTAGTTTTTAAGCTGATTTTATTTTACTATTATTCTCGGTGAAATTTATCGATTATTTCCAATTTATGAGACTATTTTGCTCTTTATTGTTTTTATACTCATTTTTTTGAACCTATATTTTAAAAACATTTCCACAATCATATATGAGTGGTTAAAGTTACCATCATATAATTATAGTTTAATATGTAGTTTCCTTTTATTAAAGGATATGAAATATTTTAAGCCAGACAAAGGAGAACATTGGTTCGAACAATTGGCGGTTTTCCTTTAGCAGTTCCTGATATGTCGAGCGCTTTGTCCTCCCATTGCCAGTCGAACGCATTTGATAAGCTTCGACGACTCTGAGTCGTTGCGTTTTATTTCTCTGCGAGCTTTGTTCTTTCGTCCCTTTCTATATGCATGTTTTCCCTCTGCCTTTTAATATTTACGTTTTCACTCTTTTCATATTTTATGCATTGTTTAGTTAACGTCGCTTTTTTAATTTTTCCATCAATATCCCCATTTTATTGTGTGTCCTCGTTACTGTTTCCTCGTAATAAAACATATTGTCGTTTATTTATAGGGTTCGATTGATTGGTCGTATAATTAAAAACCACAAATATTAGATTACGTCTGTATATAATAAATGTTGAAGATTAAATTGATAGAATAGATTGTTATTTTAATCTCTTTTAAATTTAACTATTAATTGATATTTCATACTTGAATTTATTCAAATTACTATATCGAGTAAATTGTGTTAAAATTTCTTCAAAATTATCGTTCCTTCATTTTTGTTGAATTTCAAGTAATTCAACAAAAATCCACCTGTATCACCATTTCACTATACAAGACACCGATTAAATACTTATAACTCTGGACTACCAACCAGCACCTTATACGTCTCCGGATTTCAATCTCCCATTCTCTCGCAGCTCATTTCACCGGGGGAAGACACCCATCTGCATTTTTCCCCCTATCTACTTTGGTCCTCTAGTCTTATATTTGCCTTTACCGTGCTATATCATTTTTCACCCTTTCTTCTTCTTCTTCTTCTTCGTCTTCGTCTTCTTCTACTTCTGGAGAACTGTAGCCAAGCTCGCGCGGACGATATGCAAATTTCTCGCGCGATATCCGGCGTGATGTTGATAAATTATATTTCAATGCCGCTATACGCCGGGAAATATCGCCGTCACTAGGATGATGGAAATGGCTATGCGAACGCGTATTATATATAGTTATATATTCCTCGTAGTCGCTTTTTACCTCGAGCGTCTCGGAAGGTGGAAATCGCCTCGTTATATTCGCCCGCGCGCGCGCGATTTCAACGTAATTAATATTCATCTGCGATTCCGTCTATAATAATGAAGCGTCATCGTGGACGCATGCGCGTCGAGGTGTCTCATTAAACGTCGGTCTCAGCGTCACAAGTAGTGCGCGGAATTTCTTTTGAGATTTTATTTCTTTGTCTTTGGTCGTTCTTCTCTGCGCGTTTGCGAGGCGAGCGTTGACTGCGCGAGCGATAATCATCATTCTGTTAATTAAAATAATCCATGAAGAGCGAGTTATAGTGCGTGGTGGGGCGTGAATTTGCTGCTGGCGAGTTCGTTATTGGGAAATTTTCTAGCGAGGTAAAACGAAGATTGAGGTTGCACTGAATTATAAGAATTTCTGTATTTTTTTAATGATTTTAAAATAGGTATAGAAATATAGTCATATTATATTATATATACATTACAAGCTTCAAGTAAAAATGGCTGGGAAATTAATGTAAAATGCTAAAAATATTAATTTAATATTAATCCAGAGTGAGTTCTGTTAAAATTAATTCTCAGAATCACCTGTCTCTTGTAGTTAATATAATATTCATCTATTTAAGAAAAGAAAAAAATAATGAATTTAAAAAAAGAACAACTTTTGAATATATAGAATAATTTATTGGTCATATTTGATTCAATAACACAAAATATTGTACTGTTCTATAATCTATTATAGAACTTTTTAAAATAGATTATAAGAATGAATTAAAGATTGGTTTATTATAAATCATTTTTTAAGTTGAAAATATGGATTTCATTTCTTATTGTTAACCAGATTTGAAAGTTAAAAATTTAATATCATGAAATTAGCTTCTTTCTTTGACGTTATTAGACGAAAGTGCCAATGAAATTTTGTTTTCTGTTTTTATTTCATAATTGATCGCTATAATTTACTATTATAATAATTATTTTTAACGATTAATACATTCTTTTCCTTAAAAAAGTTTTCAGTCTACATACATACACCACTTTAACGTGTGTTTCAATATCTCAACAGTAGTTACGTATTATAGATATTAAATAGAAATGACAATTCAATCACCACACCGTCAACTATTACCAAGAACTCTACGATCTGAAAATCACATAGACTATCTGCTACCATGTTCACACCCAATACACAAACTTTCTCCAACCATAATAAACAACTAACTTCGACAAAACCATCCCCGCACTCTTATATAGCAAAGAACCCACATTTCTGTTTATAAATCTCGACGCGCTTGATCGGATAGAAATGCGCCTGCGCAAGTTTAAATCGTCCCCGAGGTCGCGGAAACTATATATACACACACGCATACACGTTTTGCGCGCTCGTCGACACTATATACGTGCATGTACGCGCGGGGAAACTTTAATTGACGAAACATCCGAGCGCGCGTTCACGAATAGCATATATATGTATGTATGCGTATATATACATTTGTACGTACAAACTTTGCATCGCACAGCCAGCAGTGGCGTTCGTTTGAATTAGCGCAGCTGTTGAGATTTCACGTTTTCGCGTGTATATAGCGGACGCGCTTTTTCGTGCGCATGCGCGCTCTCGCCTCGTGCATCTGTGTATATATATGTATATGTTCCATTTGAGTTTTTCCCTCGAATTGACTTGACGCTGAATGCAGCGTTGCGTTTACGGCTAGAGTATGTGTATGTGGAATTCACTAGGTGTTATATAGCTAACTTTTATCGTATGCGAATTGTGTGAATGTATAAATACATTTGTAGACATAGAAAAATTCTGGAATCTTATTACTTTGTGACTATATTCGAGCTTGCGGATTGTGGGAATAAACATCGATTGGCTTTGAACAAGAAGAATATTTTGTAATTACAAATAAACAGTAAAGAATGTCTTGTATTATTATTTGTTTCTTTACTGATATTTTAATTACAATGAACATATATTGTAGGCACGGTGTTTTTATTGGAAGCATTGAAAACTATGCTCTTTACTGTCATTGCAATCCTGCTACTTTTTGCTCGGCTTTCAATTCATTACAGTTGCTTTTACTATTTTTGAAAAATATTTTGTTCGACTTTATTTTTTTTGCTTCTTCTTTACATATACACTTTTTCATTTAACGATTACCTTCTTATAAAAATATAGGTACATATCTTGCAATTCAAAAAGCAATAAAAAGCATCATAATGGAAAAGATTGGGATTCAAAGTACCATTGATTTCTATACCTTTAAAAATTGACAAATCTCAAATGCACCACATCATTCAGTAACTTAGTTACTTATTATTAAATCCCCTCCCCCAATACATCACAATCAGCATGAGGCATCGAATAATACATATCTTACCAACAGATCTTATTCCGCGTAC
This sequence comes from Torymus tubicola, assembly GCA_035583055.1. NCBI lineage: Eukaryota > Metazoa > Arthropoda > Insecta > Hymenoptera > Torymidae > Torymus > Torymus tubicola. Next base: position 23,177 of record JAWWEQ010024053.1, on the reverse strand, counting down.
GATAAATCCTTCCCCAACCATGTAAAATTAACCCAACCCAGGCTAATTCGACCGCTGCTCAGCTAAATAAACAACATTCTCAACCCGAGACCATCTTCAGCTCCCCCCAAAATAAAGAAATCTACATTACTCGCCATTTACTTATTCACGTGACGGACGACGCACGTGCACGTGGGGTCATGGTAGTCGGTGAAAATAAACAAAAAAAAAAGGCTAATATACACGCGCACACACATATATACGTGCGGCTGAATGCAGCAAAGCGTCTTATATAAATAAAACCAGCGACGAGAGTGAAGGTCGTGACATCGAAAATTCATAAAACAATTTCCGGCTCGCACCGCGCGCGCGGCGGTGGTCTGAGGTGAAACACAGCGGCAGAAATGATCTTTCGAGAAGCGACCCTTGCGAAAAAAGCGATCCCCTGGGATGTAGCGCGCAGTCGTGTGTCTTGAGAGGGTCGCATGAGAGAGGAAGAGAGAGAAGAGGCTTCGGATGAAGCAATCGATATATCTGCTTGTTACGCTGGCGTTCATATTCGAAGGTTGTACATGACCGTCTGGATTAAGAAAACATGTAATACATATATATATATATATATATATATATCTTTCGCATGGTATAGGTATGTTTGCTTTAGTAATAGATCAAAATAAATACAACTGTTCAAGATAAATACATTAATATAACACATATTTTCTCTTTGTCTGAATGAAAAATGATAATATTTATATAATATTTCATGAAAATGATTATTGGATATATTTTTAAAGTTTTCATATTAAATTATAGGTCAATTAAAAATTTATTATAATTGCCTTTATTAAGTTAATTTAAATTACTACACTGTCTATTTATTAATGGTGGCATGTAATGCTTTGAAAGTGTATTATTATATATAAACTCATATCCCAAAGTTCATTCATACGAAGTGAAATTGCAATTACACTATAGATAAAATATATTTGGCGCTTATTCCATTAGTAAGTTTATAATTACCCTTGTTACTTCGATACGTAATACCGGCAATATTGGTCTCAAAATGAGCAATTTCTATACCAAAATATAACTAATTGCATTTGACAATAATCGCCAACGTAATGAACGTTATATTATTTCAAAGATTTATATTTACGCAAATAATTTAATCAACTACTAAAACAACACAAAACATTAAATACCATTTGATGACAATTTTTCCCAACATACATATACAAACACACACAGACACATAAAGAATGACAAAGCAACCAAGCAATAAAACTTTCCAGCCCAGTAATCCCGTCAAATCGTTTCATTTACCCTCCACTTCGTTCCGCATTTACATTAAACATTTATACAATCCTCCGCAGTAGTCATGTACATCTCAGTCCTCTTTCTCTCTCTCTCTCTGTTTCTCTCGACCCATTCACGCGATTAGCCATAGTACAGGCTAAGCACCGCATGCAGGCCGAGCACGCTATATAGTATTAGCCATCACCAACGCCAATAAGGCTTCAATGGCACGCACGACGGCCTACATTACTACAACATCACACGCGCACTCGCGGAAATAGCGCGTAGTGTGTATAACGTATATATACATATATATACGCGTATAAACCTCTATACATATACGCGGTACTACTATTCACGCTTCAATCCCACGCGCGCGCTCGAGTTGAGAGCTTGATGAGTGCAGTTGCAGGATGTATATATGTATATACATATACACGCATGTGCGTGCTTCAGAAAGGCGCATGCAGTAGTATAAGCATCGGAGACGCGCTAGCGACGTCCTTCCGATAAATCAGCCCCGTTGTGAGTGCACTGGCTGCTGCTGCTGCTGCTGCTGCGTTTGTTGTCGTTGTTACGTTTGTTATACGAGTATACGCCGCATGTGTGAGTGAGGGATGATACGAGAGTGCGCAGTTGTTGATCCATCTACATATATATATATATACGCGTGAGATGCGAGTAGTGTGCTTGACGCGCGAGCGCATGGGCTGTGTAATGATTTTTCGATGCTTCGATGAGTATAACGCGTGTGGGTTGAGGTGTGCTGCTGCTGTTGCTGTGTGTGCGATTGGATGTTGCGGTGAAAGAGTTAATTCTAATGAGTAAACAGTGGTTTTGTCAATAATTGTAGAATGTATTATTATATATCTGCGGTTTCGGAGCATAACGACATAAGTCCACTTTTGGAGTTTCTGGGAAAAATGGGTTTGAATGTTCAAACTTATTCGTAAGATCGGAATAAATGAGATAGGGCGTGATGCTGTACTAATCAATTAAGACATTTCAAACAAATGTTTATACGGTGGTATGACCAAGTTATGCATTTTCTCCTTCGTGAAACCTCGAAAAAGTATAAAGCTATGTCGTTATGTCGGAAAATTGGACTTATTTAATAATCCTGTTCTCGTTTATTTATCGATCATTTTCGTTAATTTAATTACGAATTCCGATCAAAATTATCAATTAATCAACGAATAATTATGTTAAAAATAATACAATTTGAATACAACTTGAATTCGCGATAAAAGCATTTTTTTTTATTTCGTAAAAGAACAGGTATTATGAAAAAATTTTCAAAATTCTCACATTTATGCACTTAACGTTTGTAAAATTATAAATTTTATCTAGTTATTGTATATATTTTATAAAAAAATAATTTTTATATTCAATTTGGTTGGATAAAGTAATTCACTGCTGTACTTATGCTGTTATGCCGCGCACTAAATTTGAAAAATAGACTTATGTTGTTACGTTTTCCGTATATCGTAGCTTTAAGGCAATATTTTAGCTACTACTGACAGTTTTAAATGAGAAACACCCATTTAAAGATACTAAATCCAAAGTTTTTCCGATTTTCGAAAAAATGGACTTATGTCGTTATGCCTCGGAGCCACAGATATGTATATTTGGAATCATAGTTCTTCTGATTTAAAATAATTGGATTAAGAAAGATAAATTGTTTTCATTTAATCTCTGGTGGGAATCCAAAACATTTTATAGCTAATATAACTGGGTATTTATTTTGGCGATGGCTATAAAATAGGTATTTCTTTTTTCCAAATTCTAGCTCGCGATGAAGCGCTTTTTTTCTTATTATTTGGCCATTTTCTAGAATGAAAAATAGAATGAGTTTATCGTAGATTGGCACAAGCTAGTTTTTATCTATTTAAGAGGTTTTAAAGTTAGAAAATTTTTTAGTTAGAAAATGTATAGTAAAAGTCTAGTTATATTGGAGAAGAGCGAGAGAGACGGAAAATAATGACAAAAAAGATAGTTTTCGAAATATCTCTAAAAGGGTTATCGTAAATGTTTTTCTGGTCTTCATATATCATTTATATTTTAGGAAGCTGTCAGTTAAAGTTATATGTCACTAATGTAATGTCGAATTTGTAATAAAAATTAAAAAGAAAATTTTAAGGTTGTGTCATTTTAGTGCCAATCTATGAAATGGGCATATAATGGGAGAAAAAGCGTTTCATCGCTGACGATTAACTGACCATTTTTCCTACCCATTTGTTAAGATTTTGGCCATTTCATGATAGACGAATTTCTAGCAGGGATGTAATTATAGATTTATAATTTTTGTTTTTCTAGAGAATAATCATATCAGTTTTATGTAAATATAGAGAAAACTAATTGTATGTCACTACTATATTTTAGTTAAGCAAGCACGTCAGTCAATAATAATTATCACATTAGTGCAAGACTTATTTTTGTCCAAAATGTTGAATCTCTTACTCGTGTATAACAATAATTACAGATTTTCATTTTATCGTCAATCTGAATATTCGAAATTCCATCGACACTTTATTATTGAAATATAATTCTCTTACCATTCCTTTCTTCCATATCACACATTCCAATCTTGTCGCGCGTCGGCATATTTTACGATTCAATCGCATTATACATTCAGAAATACGAAACTCACCCCTCCTAAATCCTCGCAAAATATAAAATCCAATAAACCAATTCCCAAACAATCGCTATACCTATACGCCTGACACCCATCCTCTCTCTCAACATCGTAATATGCTAATAAGTCTTTCCCTTGCTTTCTTCTCATCCTTGTCGTGCGATCCACATCCTCTCCACTTTCACCCGCATTCGATCCTCTCCCCCATCCTTCCATCCTTTATCTCTCGACCTACACACACACACGACATTGCGCGCTTTAAATTCCCGGCCTGGATTCCCTGTGCATGTTTACCCCGCTCTCTCTCTCTCTTTCGATTTTCACCTCGCGATAGAAATATCGCGTCTAATCTCCATCGCTTCCCGCTACGTCCTGTACAATCCCCCCTTCACTTACGTGAGAAAGCCGAGGGTGCGAGAATGCGTGTGTATAATGGTTCGGTGACGCGGCAGTTCGATCTTCGACGAGAGGAGAGGACTCGAGTGGAAGCGGTGCGATTGCCTCGTGCCGCGCTGTAGTGTGCATGGTATATGTATACGTGGGGGAGATGCGAAATGCGAGGGATTCGTAAGTTGAATGGTTGGGATACGTTGTCTCTATTAAGTTTTGGCAAGGTGATTAATGATGGGTTTTGTTTGAAATATTTTTTTCAGGATGTGCAATGTACTGTGATTTTGGTTATCATTCGAATGTTTATGGTTATTAAAATTAATTTTTTTATCTTTGTATGTAGCTAATCATTTATGTATAATGCAATAAAAAAATAATTTATATAGTATAATATAATAAAATTATTTTCGATTTTTTGATATTGTCTTTTTACTTAATTTAGTATTATCTGATTAAAAACAAAATTTAATTTGCACAGCTTCAAACTATACAGTTTATGTACCTGCAAAATTTTTGCATGATATCTTTATCCACTTTTCAGTTATGGCACAGACAAATTCATTAAACTCTCTTACACACCACACATACATATATATACTTTTTTTAAAATGCATATTTCAAAATCCCAAAATTTCGCCGTTACAAAGCTTTCTCTTTGAGAACCAAAAAAATCTATGACTAAATATCCACTTTTTTTATAGAGTAATAAAAATGGTACTTTGTACTTTTTAAAAAGTATTATATTATAGTACTGTAGTTAAATTAAAAAAGTCTAATGAAATATAAAGAATTGTTAAATTTAAAAAAATCAGTTTTATTGTAAGTAGATAAATATACTTCTTTATTTTTAAAATTAATTATATTGAAATCTTATAGTAAAGTAAAGTTTTAGAAACTTCTTCATTTAAAAGAAATTTCTCCTTGAAATATTATACTCAAAGTTTTTAATGAATTCTCGGGATTTATTAAAATATTATATTAAAAATGTTACGATTACATAAAGATCTCAGCACAGAGACGAGGTTATAAATTAATTCTTGAAGAACCATTAAAGTTTAATTCAATTCACGGTATATTATCTATTTTATTCAATTTTTCTGTACCTCCATCCACTTTACACTCTCTACATACCACTACAGCAAAAACACATCGCATCCACGTGCTCGAATTTTTCCGAAATCCAACCTATTCAGCTGAAATTAAAAGAGAAAAAAATCTCAATTTCACTATCACGTATCACCGGGGTTTCCCCCCTTATCTTTTAATTAAATCCCTTCAACAAAAGAAGAACGCTAATTTCAATAACGCTTATCTCTGGTACCCGAAAATGCGTGGCAAAAACAAGTAGCCATTCGTGTCGGTTACCTATATATACATACATATATATATATATTCAGTCTACTTTCGCCACTCTCGGGTATTTTATGATTTCATCTTGTTGTCGAGGCGCGGACACTCTCGAAGAGTCGCGGCGTCGGTCCGGGATTTACGAGGGTCTTCGCCTCCAGGGCAAGGTGAAATAGTAGCCCCGACGAGGGGGGGGGGGAGTAAAGCTGACCAACCCCTGCTCTATCCATTGCCTCATCCCCTCGGAGCGTCGCCCATCGTCAGGGAAATTTTGCCGTGAGGGTAAAAGGGAGCTATATGAGAGTGTTGGGTTGTTACGAAGCAGCTGAATTATCAAAAATATTGCGGCTAGTTTGGCACGTTTTTAAATTTAATAAGGTATGGGTTATTAAAGATGGTTGGATGCAGTGTTATGAAAAGATTATATTAGGAATTCCTTGGACTTAGATATTGCGTACTATAATGTTCTTTAAAAACAAGTCAGTGAATCGTCAACTGATTCTATAAGAAACAGATTTTTTGTGGAACGACTAATTATAATAGGCTATAATTGAAATAGTTATAATTTTTCAAAGAATATGTTTGCCATTTTTAGATAAGAATATGTATATAAAGTTAATTTATTCGATTTAGTATTTTTTCAAGTTTTTTTTAGCAAAAGTTCGAAAAAAAGTTTTATCTTGGTTACACGAATTTGGCTTCTGGAAATTTTTAGATTATTAAATTGATGTATGGATTAACAAAAATAATTATTAAAATTGATTACTTGATGTGTAATACTCAATTTAATTTAATTGGGATAAGTTTTTTTAATTTGAAAGTTATTTAAAGTTTCAAACATTTCTGTGGTATAATACGAGTGTCATAACATTACTCATCGGCTTATTTTCCAGCAAATTCAATTTTCTACATTTGCGGTATAACCGATGCAAATGAGAATTTTAGAAATGTGATTAAACGGAATGACGTCGAATTATTGTAAAATTAGACGCACCCTGTTTATCGCAAATTGTTCTGAATAATAAATGGCGAAGCGCAAAGTGTAATCATTATCAACATGCTTTCGTTCACGCGCTCGTGCATCATCCAACGTAATTCATTTTGAAAATCGATTCGACAAACGTTTAATTAAATTATTCAAAGGCTAATTGAGTCTCCAAATTAAACCGGCAAATAATTACGGGGCGCACTCGCATGCCCGGCCGCGTGGCTATCGCTAAATATTTATTGTTTTTAATTAATTAGTCCAACGGTGCGCATATATATACGTTGCATGGCAGAACTTTCCCTCGGTAATTGGCAGGCAACTGTAAAAGCAGCGAACCAAGCCGCGATTTCCTCAGCTGTGCGCGTAAACGTAATCACTCGACGATCACGTAGCTGGAAAAAATTTTTCATTACATGCGCCAAAGGAATTCGCGCGAGAATCAAGTTTTACCCTATATATATATGAGGCAAGCAACGTATACTCGATCGTCGACAAGTGAGCTGCAAAGTTTTAAACGAAAAGAAGAAGAAAAAGAAAAAAACACTTTTTTTCGAGCGTGTATTGGATTATTTATACGAAAATAACGCACCGAAAAGGAAATGTAAAGGTACAATTTTTAAAACTTCTCTGCGTCGCGAAATATTTCGCACCAGTGCTCACGCATGAGAGCTTCGAGTAAAAACAAATATATATTTCTCTGTGCAAACGAGCTTTTTTCCACATCCACGTATGTGTATATATATAACACGGCGACGTACTCTCGAGAGCGCGCAGCTGTTTCAAAAGAGTTTGTTAATTTTCGAACAGGGTCAATCTTTGGAGGCCTTTCCTTTGCCCGCGCCTCCCGGGTGGGGGCGGGTAAACAATTTTCAATAAAGGCAAAAGACTGGAAAGGCCTTCGCTCGGCCGATATTCCAGAGTTGATATCGTCCGTGTGTGTATGTGTAGATTCAAATGAATGCATATATATAAGCATCATATATATATATAACGAGAAAAGCCGCGCGTGCGAATATACGTGTATATATATATGTATACAAAGTGTGTATTTATTTTCCTCCCGAAATATATGTTTATATGCTCCAGATACGAGTGTTGGCTTAAGTGACTATATATGTATAACAAAATTCGTTTATACTCGCACGCCTACACGAAACTTTATTATATATATATATTCGTGCTCATACATATAGAAATCAGCTAATATATGTAAATATCAATGTTTACCGAGTGTATACACATACGCTATAAAAACAAATACGCATTATACATGCGTATGTACATCACTGTATACATTAACCACGCGGTATTAGAATTTCACTTTGCAGCGTTAGCGCTTAAAAAACCAAAAACTCATTCCGGTACTTCGTTCACACGCGTATACGCATACATATACATTTACATACAAACGCACGTTCCGCACTTACATATAATACAAACGTGTGCAATGCCATCGCATCCTATATACCTAGCGCGGCAATTATCGCCGATTGCATGTATACAAGCGCGTAAATGCACGCGAGTGCTAGCAATACACACATATATGTATACACACACACACAAATATATATGTATGTATATATAAATGCACGCTCGTATTTCCGGGCCGCCGCAGTGCGATGTAGTAGCCATAGGGTTTTGACGTTTCAGTGCCTCGCGTCCATAGTATTTCAGTGCCTCGTCTGCCTGCCTGCCTGCTCGCGCGTTCGTTCGTTTTATGCCCCATACGCGTATGTATATGTATGTATGTATATGGGCGAGTGCAATACACGTGTTTTACGTGTGACGAAGCCGTGCATGCACGATCTTGTGCATTAATAAGCGCGCGCGTGTGTGTGTGTGTGTGTAAGCGAATGTTTCATATATATGTATGTGTGTGGGTTCTGTGTACGAAGGGTAGGGATGGACGAATACGGTTTTTAAGGGCCGGTTTTAATGGCTCGTAAAGCTTAAGTAACTGGGGGATAAAATTTTTAATGAAAGTTTTTCGTTTTCAGAGCTGAACGCAGAGTTGTGTGTGATGTAGAGGAATGTGGAGAAGTAGGAGAGGCGTGGAATTAGTCGTTTTAGGTGTAATTGAAATGTTTAGATAACGGGGACGGATCTTGATGACAGTATCTTTGTACGATTCGATGAGTTGTTATGACATTGTTTTTTCGCGGTCGATTGATTGGTAATTTAATTGTATAGGAATAATTTAGTTTTAACAGTATATTAATCATTCAATAAATTTAATGGCAATCAATTAGTTTGAAATCAATTAGTGTGAAATTGGTCGTTTAGATTCGTAAAACTACCTATAGCATCAATTTATTTCAACTAGAAGTCAATTTATAGCTATATAAATTTAATTGTTTGCTTTGTAATTTATTTGATTAGATTCTGTTAACGAAGTTTGCAAGTGGTACATATTTATTAAAATTACATATAGAACAAAAAAGAAAATAATGAAACTCTTCTAGTTTTATAGTTGGATTATCACTGTCAAATAAAAAATTCTGCTTAAATTGTTCCCATACTGATGTTGTTGTTTTAATTAGAAGTTTACTTAAATTTATAAATGTATCATAAAGTTAATTTAAATTCGTTATCTCAATAACATAAAAAGCATCAAACAATTTACCAGATACCAAAATTTTGTCAATTAAATAAAAGAAAATCAGGTTTAATTTAAATGTAAGACTGTATACCTCAGTTGTCTCTCTCATCCAGTCAGCAGAAATACATATTTCGAAACAAGCCTCGTTCGTTCGCATATATATATTCGAACAACCCGAGGGAGCAAAAAACTCTGTATCGTATATATACCAGTGCATTGGAAAAAATAAACCTCATGCGCAGAAAGATCGGCCGCAAGTACGTCTCTTTCCACCCCTCTCTCTCTCTTTCTCCCTCTTCGACTTCGATCGCGAAGCAAGTATATAAAAATTAATTAAACATTTTCCTCTTTCCTCTGACTCTCCAAGTCCCTTAACCCCGGAACCTCAATAGCTCACATACACACACACATATATACATATACGTCTTTGCTCTTCACTCTCGACGGTACGCAAACTAATGCTCGCTCCTCGTTACGACGACTACGACGTCTTTGTCTGAGCGCCTCTTGTCTCGTCAAACGTAGATCTTTCTCTCATACACTCGCGTACAGTAGTCGACTTTAAACATTCAGTCGTTAGGCGCTCGCTTCGCTTTTTTCCGAAAAAAATGCATTTATGCGTGAGAGCCCTTCGCGTAAAAGTGAAAGCTCTGCAGCGCGGGATGATGGAAACCGCACGAAGCGAGCTTTCATTGTTGTCTAGCGGGACGATGCGAGAGGGAAAGAAAGAAGAAAGAGAGAGATACACTCGAGAGTCCCTTACTCTCTCTCTCTCTCTCTGGATGGTGAGCTCGTCTTCTTCGTCTTTTATTTTGTCTCCTACGTCGCTTTTACCGAGGCTTTTTTCTGTAGTTTTTCTCTTTGTCATGCGTGCGGATGTGTGTATGTGTTTTTTACGACTTCTTTTGTTACTGTTTTTTGCTGTATTTTTTTCGCTACTGTTTGCGTGTTTTGATAAATATTTGTGGTGAGCGATGCTATTTCTTTTTGAAAAATTGCTCGTTAGAGAAATGAAAGGTATATATTCAGGGGACTACATTTTCGTAGTTTTAGAAAAATGAGAAATTTTTTCTTCTATCCAAAGATTTTGTGGAATGGAGTGGTTAATCGATAAGAATTTCATTTTAATCTTTCGATATTTTAGTACTTAAAATTTTGCTAAAAAGAAATCACTGCCAATCAATTCTCAACTGTCACGTGCTTATATCATGCAATCTCATATTTCTGCAAATTCGACAGCGGCCGTATTTCTTATAAAAATAGAATTTTACTTTAAAACTTCAATGAATATATTTTAAAAGCGATTTAAAATTCTATTTCCGAATGGGTTTGTTTAAGGTGCTGGAAAAGGGAAATCTAACTATTGAATATAATATTCAGTGAAACGCAGGTTTATACGAAAAATCAATTCTATCCTTCAATTTTCTTTTCACTATGTCCGCACGTACAATTTTTTCTATTTAAATTTTTGTTTATTTAGTTGATATGGGTTAAAATACGTTGTATAAAACTTGTTGATTTTACATAGTACTTATATTAATCAATAACTTTTCCTAAACAAATGAATCGAGTGAGATCTTTATAATCATTATGAAAACATAGAATGCACATAACAAATTTATCAGAATCTTTTCAAATTACTTTAATGTAGAATAATAAATCACGCATGCATAAGATACAAAAAAAAAACAAAGAAAAAGTAATATTTTTCCATACAGTATAACATGGTTGCTAGCCGGTACGTAAATTACACGTAATAATTATTTAAAAGGTGCCCATATCACGTTTATTTTATCGATCCGTATACAAACATGCGCATTTTGTCTTTAATGTAATTTTATACAGTCTACTTTTACCATGCAGAATCATTGTAAGCTCTAGTAGCCTAAGTAATCAATGAAATATCTCGCATTAATTAAAACACAAAAATATAAATATTTCCTTCCCCACACAGCAACAAAAAATAAAATTTATAAATAAAAAAAAATAATAAAGTTCAACCATCGAACCACCACCACATACCCGCGCAGTAAAGCAAAACCCATAAAAATAACGACTGCATTCAAAATAAAAGCTTTCCACACTCACCATATCCTCCCTTCCTCCTCTCTTCCCGCACTCGCACTCGCGTCGTAGTCGTACACACCATTTGTCTTCCAGCCGCATAATTTTTCTCCCTTCTCCTCCTCCTCCTCCTCCCCCTCACCCAATCTCATTTTCATTTCCCCCTTTGCTTCCTCGCGCTTTTTACAATCCATATTCTCTCTCTCTTCTTCTCTCACTGCGTGTACGCGCGATGAGTTACGCACCGCCGACAAATGAATTCGAATCAGGATCCCCGTGTACAGCACTTTGTGCTTATACTCGTGACGCGCGGTGAGCTGCTGAGTAATCACAATGCTGCTACGCAGGTATTTTTTTTCTTCTTCTCTTCTTCTTTTTTTCTCGCCAACATACAGTCGCGTGTGTATAGCAATATTCCTCTTCTACGCGCGTCTGCGGATAATTCTGAAAACTTCCTCGTTTCGCGCGTATATGCTTCGTCACGATATACGCGCCTGCGTATGCTTGGTTATCACTGTGCGAAGGGGAACATGGAGGTTTGTATACAGCCAGACTCGTGTTTCTGTCATTCATCCTCCCAGCGTGACGCTCGTTGTGCGTTCTTTTTCTCTCTGGTGCTATGTGATTTGCAAATCTTCTCTATCTCCTCCCTATATATGTGTATAGGAGAGATGCTACTGCTTATGCGTGCTGCGCGCGTAATAGGTCGTTGACTTGCAGTCTGGCTTCGAGGAAAATGGCAAGTTTTTTTGTTGTTGTATTTTTTGTTCTTGTGATTACTGCTTGTTTTAGGCTGGTATGTTTTTTAACTAAGAAAATAATAATTTTATTGTTATAAAACTGTAAGGGTTGATCACCACTGTATTATGTTACTATTTAAAATCTATATAAGTGTGTACAAGGATGAAATGAAAAAGTGTAACCATGTATATTCTATATATATTCGATAACTTAGACAGTTATACGAATTTAGAAAGACCATAATTCAGAAAAGAAATCTTATTTTTTGCGCTTTGTTCAAAGGCGAAGTGGAAAAGTTCGAGTATGATCAGCCATAAATTTGTAAACATTATTCATTGTACTTGTCAACTCCAACAGTCCTTCCAACTTTTTATTGAAGCAAGTCTCGATATTTTCTTCAAAAAATATTGTGTATTTGTATAACAATAAAAAGTCTTGAGAATATATAAATACTATTTTTAGTTGTAGGAAAAATTAGGATAAACTCGAATGAGCTCGGAAATCTTTGGCCTCTTTTAAAGTCTACACGAGGCTATTGTTGAAATATTGATTGTGAGCCTTTTTCTCAAGAGTGTTTAAACTTTTTAAAATATTAAAAATTTCACAGCTTATCCGGTTCTATTCTAGTCTCCTCTACCATTTCCCATGTTTCAAAATATTAAAACGTGGTGATTCACGTAGTAAATTTTACAAAGTTTTTTCGAAATATATAGATCTTTAGCAATATAGAATGAATACAATACTGTTGGTACAAAATTAAAATTAATGTTTTCAGACTTTAATTAAATTTTTAACAAAACTTGAAGAATTCTTTGAGAAAGTATTCCGCTAAAAAAGTTAGTAACATTTTTTTTAAGTTACGTTTTTATTCAATCCAAATTAGACAGCCGAGAGTTATAATTAAATAATCTTTACCAGTTATCGTCATCGTCTAAACTAATAAACACTTTCAATCCACTCAATATCCATTAATCCGTCCAGAAAAAAAAGGAATTCAACGATCTCGCGATTTTAATCTCGATACATCTTCCTTTTCCTCCCATATACATCCAATCTCACTTCAGCCCCCTTTCCCGACTTTGCATTACCTTGAGGCACGCAAAGTATGTATGTATGTGTGTGTGAAAGCGTATATACGCGCTATATCGAGTTCTCGAGCTTGCTATATACGCGTCGGCAGTTCGCGCGTGGAAAATATTTTTTTCGCAGCACCAGGTGCCGCGCCGCGAAGCTTGATCGATTTCTCACGGTTCAGCTGTTCCAATACGAACGTACGGGCGCGCGATGGGCCGGATGTCGGGGTGATGGTGCGAGAGCGTCGAGAGTATGCAGCTCGGCGATTTTGTTTTGATGGGCGAAGTGGTTTTTGAAAAGGCGCGTAGGTATGCCGTATTTGAAATTTCGTTTATAAATAGCGAGTGGGATAGTGAGTTATGGGGAAGGAGGAGGGGATATTTTAGTTAAATATTGATGATATACTTTTATGCAAATGAAAATTTAAAGTTGTAGTATTTTATTTACTTTCTTAGAGATCATGAGGAGGTTGTTATAAATGGTTTGTTATAAATGACAGAAATTTTGCTTTGATGGAAAGAATATTATCATTTTCTACCTTTGATAAATAGCAAAAATATTGATTCACGATATTTAGTATATAAACTTCCGAAAAAACTTCGGTTTTTAAAGAAAAAATATTTTAAAAGATTTAAATATTAATCAAAGGAATTAACGTTATTTAATTAAAGAGAGCGAAAATAAGTCTAAAAATTCATGTTATGAAATTCATATACAAATTGAATTAAAAAAATAATAATTTATTTTTGGAAGATATGATGTTGAAAACATTTCATTTTTTAATTATAATGCATGTAAACAGATTTAAATAATCCTGCGTAATTTACAGAGATCCTTTAAATTTCGCAAATTTTGATTCGTCCAGTTGTACATTAAAAAATATATCAAATATCGGTGGCTTTTGAAGGGTCGAGCAAGCTTTCACACGCTCGCGCTTTTTTCGCTCACACCCATGACGCGCTCGAACAACTCTGAATACATCGAAAGCGATACGCTCCTCACTCTCCCTCTCTCTCTCTCTCTTTCAGCGAGGACCGGAAAAGCGAGATAATGTAGGCGTCGATACTTTTTGCGCTCACTCGGACGAGGACAAATGCATTCCCCAATATAAGTTTGCCTGCGGGTCCTCACCGCTCGCTAGCGGGGAGAGAGAACGAAATTTACGATTTACGCAGCTGTCAAAAAGTTTTTGTCCTCGGAGGCTCCCTTTTCCCGGCCCGTTGACGATTAGATTTTTATTAAATGTGTCGTGGATAATGGGGGTGGGTAGGTTTCGGTACAGGGAAGGGAGAATAACCGTGGATGACGATATGTCGCGAATAAATTGCCCACGAGAATAATATCGTTCGGAATGGTTACGATTATTATTTTTATTAGGTCTGGTATAGTCTTTGTTACTTTGAGAATTACGTAAGGGACCGGATTCTAATAAGTACTTATGTGCGAATAATAATTTTATTTAGCGGAATACGTGGAAAAAATGAGAAAACTTATTTTTTTAGTAAATAATTTGATTCTTCTAACATAAAATTTATAAAATAATTAATAAACATACATTATAAAAATAAAGTTTAAAAATGTTCTTCTGTCGTTTTTATTCTGAAATCAAAGATCCTACTAGTGTTGAATCTTTCAATTCGATCTTCACGTAGAAGCACTAAAAGAAATATAAACTAACCCAGTAGTAATTTACACAACGGTAATGACTTCGAGCTCAATTTGCTTCACCGAAGCCCCCATTATTCCACTTCGAAAGAAGCACCAACGATCTATTCGAAAACTTTTTCCCCTCCCGAAACGCAATAAGAGCACATATACACGTCCACGGGAGCGCAAAACCGAGTGCATTTCATTATATTTGGGTCAGGAGTTCGTTGTAACGACGACGTCGTTGTCGTCGTCGGCACAAAAATATCAGTGCAATCAAGTTGAAATTCTCGTGTTGTCGAAGCCCCGACTATATAATGGCGTAGAAAACAGGAAATCGCAGAAAATTCTTCGAGCTTCGCCCCTTTTGTCCCGGTTTGAGGAAAAGAAAGAAGTCGGTACGGAAGAGTCGGGGGTGCTCGCTTTATGAAATTTCGTCTTATTTACCTCACGAGAGTGGAGGGAAGGGAGACGAGTGATTCCGTAAGTCTTATCGGGTTAGGTAACAATAGGATCCATGGTCGATTGGTGCAATGTGAACTTGTTGTTACAGAAAAATGCTTTAATTTTATTTGAACGAAATCTTTATCGGTGTGGTTTATTGATTAATTGCTCGCAAAAAAAGGTAAACGGTTATTGACAGCAACTTTATTTTTCCAAACTTTATTTTCTTATCAAATTATCACTAACAAAAGTTTAACATCAAAATAGGATGGACCAATATTTGTCATAGGCCTTATTAAAATTGAATAAAAATTGATTTATTTTTTTTTATTGTACTCGTAAAGATTTTGTGAAGCTGTGAACCTTCAGGATTGGAAACGTAAATGCTGTTAGGTGTCCCCGGTTTACTTACAAGTAAAACATGTCCCTCGTTCAAATATATTTTACGACAAACGGTAAACTCGTATTACCGTCATTGATGAAATTGATTAGTTCGTTTAACTGGGTACTTTAATTTATTTTATTTTCATGGATATAAAGTTGAAAAAAAAATCGTTTAACGTTAAAATTCTGCTACATGGCAAGTTATTTTGACATTTTCATATTTCTTAATATATTTATAGATTTAAATTGAAAGTTAATAATATATCTATAGGTTGCTTCATTTTCATTTGTTTGTTAAATAATCTTTATAGGGTTAAGAGTAAATATAATACTTATATTCAGTGCGATGTTTAAGCGTCTCTTACAGTGTACAGAAATCTTTCTTTTTACTGAGACACTTACACTCAACTGCTTCTTAAGCTGTGAATGCTGCATTTCAAATACCTTTGATTGCAGTTCTTGAATTAAGTAAGCTTTCTACGTTCCTACTAAAGATGAAATACCATCTTACATAAAAAATAAGGCTAATGATAAACTATTATTTTTATTCACGCTGTATTACATCAATGCTTAGTAATTTATCAAACAAATATCTCACAAGAAATGACACGCCAATATAATG
This sequence comes from Torymus tubicola, assembly GCA_035583055.1. Taxonomy (NCBI): domain Eukaryota; kingdom Metazoa; phylum Arthropoda; class Insecta; order Hymenoptera; family Torymidae; genus Torymus; species Torymus tubicola. Next base: position 6,967 of record JAWWEQ010024053.1, on the reverse strand, counting down.
CTATAAAAATATTATTATTATTTTTGTAATTATGGTAAATACTGTTGTTTATTACTTCGACCATCTCAAGATCTACTAATTTATATTCATAATCTTCCGTATTCAAGTTAAAAAATAAGATTTAAATTTCAAAAGCCTTTACGATTCTTTCACACATGTCCGTGCGCACGGCCGCATCTTCTCCTCCGCACATACACATATTAATGTATACAGCCGCACTAAAGACGCATCGCATTACGACGAAAGTGCGAGCGGATACGCTTAGGTCAGAGAGTGGGGGGGAGGGTGAAAATTATTATGGCCCCTGAACGATCGGTCGTATATATATATACCTATACGCTATCTCACGCTCGCATACCTGGCATTCTCGGCATTTACTCGACACGTACGCGCGTATGTGCCAGAAGGGCCGAATTACGCGCATAGTAGTACGAAATGCCGAAATCTACGTGCACCACGCGTGAGATATTGTTGTTCCCAGAGCTTGAGGGCCAATAAAACAGCTCCTCGAATGGATGATTTCTAGGTACGTGCATACACATACACATACACACGTAAGGGAGAGAAACAATTTGGATGTGCGGGTGGTATAAGGGTGAAACAGAGGAAGGAGTTCATTGTTATATCCGCGAGAACGCGTATAATGCTGTACGCATATTCGCGCGAACTTGCCGATTAAGCGTCAGTGTAGGGAAGTTTAACGGCGGATCTGCGGGTATTAAATTTGTAGGGTGTGTGTTTGTGTGAGGGATGGTGGGTGTGATTTTCGTTTGTTCTAGCTGATTATGGGAGATGGTTGCGGCGAGTTTCGTAAGAATTCGTACGAATTTTGGGTAGAGGAATGCTGGTGTTTAGGAAAAAGTTTGGAAATCTTATATAACGCTGAATTGGACAAAGTCATATTACTGCTTAGTAAGATTTTTGAAATAAACTTTATTCGAAATAATGCAAAAGATTCTAATGAAATTCAGTACAAAACTAAATAAGTCATACAACCGTCTTTTCTTGTTATAAACACTCATTTTCCATTATATAAAATCTTTCGTTGATAAAGTAATATAATTGACAAAAGACATTATCCAAACAAAAACAATTTTTCGATAACAACTTGAAACGACCAGTTTTTGCAGCGACACAGAACAGACAGTTTCCCTCTCGCAGAAACCAATCGACCTCACGCCCATCCTTTCTCATGGTATGGCGTATATACCCCATCGAATCGTTCACTTCAAAGGCCAATCAACTTTTTTTTTATCCTGCCGGCGCGTTAAAATTACGACCACGTACGAGCGTACGCGCGAACGACTCGTATAGTCGTCGCAATTAGCCGGAATTTCATTGTCGCGTGCGCGTGGATGCTCTCTCCTCTCCCTCATGGTGAAAGTAATTGCCGCATCCGATTACTTCACAGGGGCTGTGCATTTGAGCGGCCGCTAATTAGCTGGAGTACACGAGGTATCGTATATGTGTGCGTGTATGTGTATATATATAGATGTATGTTGCGACGTCGAGTGGCCCTGGCGGGAAGGACGAACAAAGAGGGACGACGGGCCAGAGAGGTACTTGAATTCGTCGGTGTATATACGGAGGAAAGATGACGTTGCTGAGGTATATAGACGACAGGTGTGTATAGGGGAGAAGTTGGATGGTATCGAAGGGAGGAGAATATGATGCGGAGGATCGGAGGGAGAAAAAAATAGAGGGTTCGATGGGGGGGGGGGGGCTTGAGTGCTGGTTCTTCATGTTTTGAAGATGCTGGGGCTTCGGGGAGTATGAATACGAATGTTTGTGATGATTAAGAAATAACGAGGCAATTTCATAAGGGCTGCGGGGATTATTGTGTTCGGGATATTCAATACAGTTTTTTTTTTCAAGATCCTGGTTCAGTCTTAACAATGTACTTTTTTTTACTTTTGAAATATTCTTTTAGAGGTCTCGATAAATGCTCAATGAAGGTAAAAGTAATGTTTTGTTTGATTTAAAAAGTACAGAAAATTTTGTAATTTATTAAAGTTCAAAAAGTTGTTTTAATTATATGGTTTCAATTGCGATGGAAAATTTTGAGTGACAATTACATTTTAAAATTAAATTAAACTCGATGAAATTTTAATAAGAAAATGTATTTTTACGTTTAACTTTTACCAAATATACGTTTATAATATTATTTTAATTTTCAATTTCTCTTTAAATCAGATATACGCAAATGAATTTTGTACTTTATTAAGTGGATTGAATTTTAATTATAAAATGTATTTTTACGTTTATCCTTTTACAAATATGTTTCAAACTATTTTAATTTTGAATTTAACTATAAATCAGACAAGCAAATAAATTTAGCATTTTACTGATTTTGCGATAAAAGTATTAATTAAATCATGTACTAGTACAATTAATCTCTACATGTCGCGTAACAACGGCACTTTCCCCTATCTGTACTTTAATTTTGAACTCTGTAGATTTTGCGCAAGCTTGTCTTTGTAATTACGCTTCAAGCAAACAACTTTGAAGCACAATATTAAGCGATGCAAACTTCGCGCCAACTACAAACTATCGCATCCACATTCCCTCCACACCTTTTCTCCTCATTTATTCAGAACTATAAAATTCTCGTCATCCTCCTTTACATCTAGCCCTCTTCTCTCGAAAACCTGAAATTCCTAGAATACCAAGTTTCTCTCTCTCTCGTCTACTTCTACGACCCGATACAGGCGTCCTCTTCTACCGACGCCTGCAGTTGACAATAGTCGTAAGGAGAGCGAGAGCGAGAGAGAGCGAATGGGCGACCGTGAGTACGAGTGAGACAGCGGAGACAGCTGATATCGATGCCGAAGTGGCGTTCTATTGGTTTCCTCTTGCCGACAAAGCAGTTGCGGTATAGCGCACGGCAATCTGGTTTGCGCTATGTGCACCGACGCTGGTGCGACCACAGCTATACACCGGCCTTTGGCCGATTAGAGGCAGCGCGTACCGATGCCCGATTTCAATATGTCCATTCGTTTATTAAGGCACGCATGCGAACCATGGTTCCTTTGCTCTTATGAAGCGAGTTGAAGTCTAGAGTGAAAGGGAGAGATTTTGTGAAAAGTTTTGGAATGAAATTTGCTTGAATATACGTACTGCGTTAATGAAGTACTTGAATATTTATGTAGAAAAGGATTGAACTAGTTCGATAGTGAGGTAAAAGTTTTAGATAAATAATTAGTGTTCTTTTATTAAATAATCAGGTTTAAGTATAGTCACTGAAATATTCGTTTTTAGCAAAATTTAATAATTCAATGTCAGAAAAAAACAAATGCAAATAATTGAACCTTAATCTCTTTTATTTGTTCTTACATGAATGATTTGAAATTGTTTTTGAAGCTTAAACATTTTTTAATATCGATAAGCGACATAAATGCCGAGCTAACAAAGTTTTATACATTGAGAGTGTATATTGATTGACAAATGCCACTTCAAGATAAGTTAATGAATTCTAAAGTTCTTATACAGACGTTACGAGTACAGCACTTCAATACTGCAATATCAATTTCCATTTTATTGATACCAGAAATTACAATTGAGCAGATTTCACGCGCCACTATACAAGTGGTACACGCGCGATGCGACGCTTAGCAACTTTTTTTTTTCTGCCGACCGTACTAGTCATCCCCTCATTTATCTCCATACACCAATACACGTATATCCGTGTCTACTGGCGCGAAACGAAATTGCACCGGCCGGGCGCGAAAATCGGTCGAGGATTTGCACGCGCAAAAATTTTTCGCCGAGAGTGTCGAAAAAATCTGGGACGAGTGTTGTAAATTTACGCGTTTCCGCGCGAAGTACAATGTATCCACGTGTAACGGACGGTGGCATCGAGCAAAAAAAAAGAGACGAATTTCGTTCGGTCGCGGATGCGGTTTCCACTTTTTCTTTTTTTTTCTCGGCCCTGGTGGTCTGCTGTCGGAGTTGGGAATAAATTGATTCGCGCTTTTTTTATTCTGCAAAATGCGCGCGGTTTTTAAATTCTTCGGGCCATGGTATGAACGGAAAATTGCAATAACCCCTTTTTTATTCAAAAGTTTGTTAGTGAAATATTTTTTTTGTGGATAAAGTTTGCCTTTCGTTGTAAACTCGAGAGGCAAGATAGTGCTGCTATCTCAAGAATACTATTAATAACGCGAATGTGAAATTTTAGTCGTTAGCACTTTTGGTCTCTTTTTCGGTTTGACTGAGTTTTAGATTATCATCATTCAAGGAGTTGAATAATTTAGTGATCGATTATGGAAAGTAGATTACTAAGTCCTGATTGTTTAATTTTTCATGTGCTTTAGACTGCACGAAGTTTGTGAGATATCAGAGATTAGAAAAGGTTTCTATAAACCATACGCTTTATGCTATCGAAAGACTCTATACGCTATAAATTATATTATCCCTTAACTGGCAAAACTAGCAGTGTATCATATATACATATATTTAAATTACTTTGATAATTCTCAATAAATTTTGACGAAATTTGGTACACTATAGTTTTTAAGGTCGCTGAATCCAAATCTGACATCAAAATCACAAAAATTCAAATAACCTTTGAAATGAATTCAACGACCCTAAAAACCCCTAGAAACATAGTTTTCCCATAACTAGACTGAATTTTTGTGGCTAACAGTTTTGGCAAAAAAGTTGCAAAAGCCCTGCCAGTCAATTTGTTAACTTTAGTATTTCGCCTGTAATTAAAGCTTTAATGGTCACGACGAAACAATGGTCTCTAAGATGGTTTCCTTATTTAATTGATTTCGGTTACTAGTTTTAAATCTTCCTAGATAATAATCCTAGAAAAAACAAATTTTATCACTTTTATTACTTTGATTTTCTCGTGAAGTCTGTGATAATGAAATCTATTAACGCATTATAGGTCCGGTTTACGTGATATTAGGACACAAAAATTTAAGTAGTATTGCTAAATGAATTCAACTTAGAAAAATATTATAGTTATGTGTTATGTTTTAACTCATAAACTTGAATTCGAATAGAACAATTTTTCGTTTCACTATTATGATCATTATAGAAATAACAAAATAAGTATCGAATTCACGAATAAAATTGCATTTATCAATAAATACAGCAATAATAAGTGTTTTTAAAGTGAAAGAATTTAGTGTAAACAAAATGATAATTCTTATAGATTTAATGGAAACAGAGTTTGAGACATTAGAGAATATGCATTTTACTGCTTAAAAATGTTTCAGTTCAGGTACCTAGAAACTAAACATAATAAAACGTTTTAGGTTTATGCACGCCTCTAAAATGCATATGAGTTGCAATAAAAAGTTAATGGCGAATCTTTAAAGGATTCATAAAGGAGCGCACTACACAAATGTTTACGATAATTGTATATAATAAAAGTGTGCTATCATGTTTCCTGACGACTGTAAAGCTTTTATAATGTTTAAAATTTTTTTATATTTAATGATTGTCGATACTTTTGTCTTATATCTTTTTTTAAATTATAGGTATCTATCTGTTCGATTTTAATAGTATATGAAAAATCGCACTATTTATTAGGCACGACCGCTACTCGGGAAAGCCTTATAATTTCACCATAGCGAAAATTGTCTTACTTCAAAAACTAACAATTTAATGTATAAAAAGTGTTTTCGATTTTATCGAACTTCAGGGAAAATACTCCTCTAATTATACCTAAGTTCTGGTCCTAAAATGGGAAAGATCGATGAAAAAGTTTTCAAATGCGAGGACAAAGAAATATCTCAAAAAATGGGTTTACAAGCTTAATTTCTAGAAAAATTAATTTTAAGCTAATATTTACAGACTAATCTGCTAAAACTAATTAAAAGACACCTTTTTTCTGTTGGAAGTTTTTTGCTACAAGCAATATTTACCAATCCAAATGCAAAAAAGCAAAAAAGGTAAAAAATGGACGATTTTCAGCTATAACTCGACAGGATTTGATTTTACACATAAATGTTAAATTCAAAAGTTGTAGATAATAATGTAACAAAACTTTTTCCCATTCAACACTACGACGTAAAATTAATTCCTGAAGTGTTACACCTATAAAAACGCTTTTAAACGCCTAAATATACATAAAATTGACGATTTTCGATTATAGCTCGACGGGATTTGATTTTACATAGAAATGTTAAATACAAAAGTTATAAATTATAACAAAGCAAAACTTTTTCCCATTTGACATTATCATGTAAGATCAATTCCTAACGAGTTACACCTATAAAGACACTTTTAAACGCTTACATATAGATAAAATGGTAGATTTTCAGTTTTCATTTAACAAGATTTGATTTAATTCAATAATATAAAAATGTTTAATTTGGTTTAATACGCAAAAGTTACAGAAATCATTGAAACAAATTTTTTTTTATTTAACTTTTACATCTACAATCAATTTTTCATGAGTTATACCAATTAAAACGATTTTTTAATGCCTAAATAACACGTGAAATAGTCGATAGCAATTCAATTTGACACAAATATTAAATATAATAGCTGTAAATAAAATCGGAACAAGCTGTATGAAGCGTGTAAAATCAATTCCTAACGAGTTAAACATATAAAAACGAACTTAAATCCATATATATACATAAAATGGTCGATATTCGGCTATAATTTTACAGAAATTAGGTTAATATAAAAAAGTAAAATGTAATAGTTTGTCGCGGCAAGATCGAAGCACCGGGCTTCTATAATTTTGAAATTAAATTATTTTGGTGGAATGGACGCGTTGGGAATAGGAAAAAATTGAAAAACGTAAATTGGGGATGAACCCTGAGGAAAAAAAGTCCTGAAAAGGACTTAAAAAACCTCGTAAAAATTTATTTCGGAAATATAATCGACAAAAAAAAATACAACTTTAATTTAATTTAATTGTACAGTAGATGTAGTAAGAAGAGATTAAGGTTTCCATTATTAGATTCTACTTCAAGCGTTAACGATGATAGTGAGTCAGAAGAAA